>JASANE010025611.1:0-14928 GCA_030248225.1 Trileptium ribeirensis
TGGGTATGTATTCATAAATAAGATATAATACAATAACAAACTATTGCTCCGCTCACTTTTTGTCATTTATTACGTTTACTAGTATATACATACTATGTAGCAGTATAGCACAGTGTATTTTTGGAAATGCAGCAAATGCAGGCTTTCAGTTTTGATTTGTGTCATATAGAAAATCATTTACGTTTTTCTCAAATAATTATGTAATTGACAGCAGTGCACAGACAACATTTATATGGACTGGGTATTGAAAGTCTGATTAGGAGATCGTTGTATATCTCAAAAGTACCGTAATGTCGGTATTTTGCTATAATCGTTAAGGTGCTTGTCCCTGCTCACCCGTGAGCCACTCCACCCACGCATCAACATTTGACCGTTTAAATCATTTCTCCAAAGAACGTGAGGTGTAATTTTAGTTTAAAATACATGCATATAAATCAAAATTCAGTGATGGTGACGCAACAGCGTAGAAATAATTTAGTCCTGGTGCTTGTCCCTGCTCACCCGTGCGCCACTCTACCCACGCACGAGCATTTGACCGGTGAATTATTTCTCCAAAGAACGTGAGGTGCAAAATTCAGTGATGGTGACGCAAGAGCTTAGACATAATTTAGTCCGACTAACCATTGGCACCAAAACCAACATAGAAAACATACAAGCATATATAATATGTAAATAAGTATAGTTATGTGTAGAATCCTCGTCGAACTCAAGTTCGTACTTGACAAGGGGAAGATTCCCAAGAGGGTCCAAATCACATCGAAAAATTTATCAATGTTCAAAACTTGTTTGGATCAGCCAATATTATATAACTCTTGTGTCTTCAAATATTTTTTAGTGAAATGACGATGTTATACTTTGGTATTTATGATGCTGTTAACCGTATCCTTCTTAAACCAAAGCGTAGCTTGTACAATCTTAAAAACAAACTTTTGCTCCGACTTACATCTATCGGGTACCAGTCTTGTTCGCTAGCGACTATGCTATTCCTTGCTTGGTTCCTTAATTGGCCGCATAATGCGAACGAACAACAACACACTTGCAACCGCACGCCGGACGACAAACTCGGCAATTAACTGGCCACGAAATGTACGCTACCAGAAGTGTGTCGATATATGAACGAACGATTTATCTAGTGGATTTTTTGCGCTGGGATGGCAGTGCTGCCGCTGTGTATTTTGGTTTGCATGAAATCGTGATTGCTTGTCATCTATAGCGTGAGCTGTATGCAAATGCATCGGCTGTCTAGTTTTTTGTGTCTGCTTCTATTGAGTAGTGTTGTTATAAAAAGTATGTTACATAATCAAATTGTTAAAATTCAGAAAAATATTTTGACCATATTTGGCACAAAATTCCGACAATAGTATCGGATAGCCGAAACGCTGATATTAGCTGCGTAAGCGGACCAGGAAATCAGTAGTGTTTTGGTACATTTATTTTTGTATAAAAGTGTGGCTCAGGTTAGTTGCATTTTATAATATAATCGAGCAGCTGGTACAGATTCGGCCATTAGTCTTTCTACAACAGTGTGGCCTATATAAATTTACTGTGTGTTTTAGCTATATTGTGCTAGAAAAAATGGACACCGACTTGCATCGTGTAATTCGCGCACATGCTCACAAGAGTCAAAATCTTACCAAAGATCACGTGTGTTATTTTACATATCAGGTTAGTATTTGCTGTAATATTGACTATAATACTATATACAAACGAATGCGAAACATGTCTTCATGTTTTGTTAATGTCGGTTTTTGTATCGGATGACGCTTGTGGTGCTAAACTTATATGTTTCTCAAAACACTTATGTATAATTTGGTACATAAGTGGCGCAGCTACCTAAAGCTTCTACATCCTGTAGCCGGGCACAATAAACAATAAATGACATACAACTACCGGGTTTAGTGTACGTAAGTTGAAAAACGACATTTCTGTTTTCTTAAAGTATAATAGTACTAGGTTTGTAACTATTATTGTATTTTTCATTGGACTGGATGCAGCAGATATAATTGAGCTATATGTCTTTATGTTTTTTCAATGTCAGTTTTTGTGTCGGACGAAACTTGTTGCGCTAAACTTCTGTTTTGGAAAGCAATTGTACGTATTTGGTACATACAAGTCGCGCAACTATATGCCTATAATAATTGGTGCGCGCCCACAGCTTTCACATCCCGCAGCCGGGCACAATAATCAAACGACATGCAACTATCGTTTTAGTATAGGTTGAAGAATAACCTTTCTGTTGGTGTTAGGGTATAGTATTATTTGCAAGTTTCATTGTGTATTAATTGGACCGGATGAAGCAGCCATAATTGGGAAATATGCCTAGATGTTTTGGCAATATCAGTATTTGTATCGGAGGACACTTGTGGCGCTAAACGTTTGTTTTGGGGAATAATTGCATATAATTTGGTACACAAGTAGCGCAGCTATAGAACCATAATGGTGCACGTTGAAAGCTTTCTCATCCCTTAGCCTGTCACAATAAACCAAATAGAATTTTCAGAAAATTTTGGTTCATCGAGTAATGGCTTAGGAAGAATTTGCTATCTGCGAAGACGCCAGGTCTAATGCATGCCTCAACACTTTTCTTTAAATATTTTAGCCGAACCAGTAATCATCTGTATTTTGAGCTTGAAGTGGTTTGTCACATGGTACAAGTAGCTGTTGTGTGTTTTTTGTCCAGAAAGTACCGGTTATGTATTTCTAATCAGCCAAATTATTTAACTAGTATGAATAAATGATAAATCTTTTTCACTAAGTATATATTCTAAGGTTTTCCGTTGTAGTCCCCAGTAATGCTATTGCAGGATGAATTTATACTGGCGAATGATTTCGGCCATAGTTTGATAATTAATAAGGTATATAGTAATGATCCAAATGGAAAGGTTGAGTTTTGTAGTTACGCATCAGTTTGAGTCGAACAAAATCCGGACCAAAATTTTGTGTATTCTTCCAGCTTTGAGTTTCTGGAAAGTTTGAGTTTGACGTAGGACATTCGGTTGAAGGAAAGATCCCAAAATTATTTCTTTTATAATCAGCGTGTTATGTGATTTTTGGAATTCATGAGGCGAGCGGGTAACATCTAGATTTTCGGTTAGCGGCGTCTCAGGGCACCTCAATCAGTAACCAAATGTTAAAAAATTTTCTGCATCTTTTTTCTTTTTTATAGAAAGATATTTATCTGCATATTTTTTATACATACTATATTATTTTGCTAGTTTCAGATGTTGCGGGGCTTGAAATATGTTCATTCAGCCAACTGTATTCATCGTGATTTAAAGCCATCAAATTTGCTTGTTAATGCCACATGTGAATTAAAGGTATGTATAAATATAAACAGTTGACTGGCTAAAGAATTAGGGCGAATAATTATTTGTGCGTTGGTGTGTCAACGAGCGTTAATGCTCGCAGGATGTAGTAATATTTTACCGTAATAACCTATTGATATATGTTGGGTTATTTCTTGGGGAACTTCTGCCGTAAAACTTTTGGCATCTTGAATCAAAATAAGATGACTTCTAGCAAGCAGTGTTTTCGAGCAATCTAGTTATTGCGGCTGCCAAAAATCAAAGTCAATTACGTTGATTTGTTCGTAGGGTTAATGGATTTTAGCAAATTTTTGTTCAGCGAGTAATGAAATGTAGCTGTGCGTATAGCTTTGTATTTGCGCTGCTTATATTATTTCCTACCGAGATTTTCGCAAAGCCTACACGAATTGGAGACTTGATTTTGGCATTAAGGTTCACCAACCATATATGATTCTGGACCGAGTTCAGAAGTGTCGGGGGAGGGGGGTTGTTGTGAAAAGTAACAGAAAGAAGTTGCTTACCGATAAGCAGATCGAGATGTAGACCGTTGTTGTTCTCCGTTCGACTGTCACCAAGCGTGATGCTGATTACCGTCACTAAATGGCTTGCGAGTTCCGTTGGACGTTGAATAGTCGGGTGAAGAGGATAGTGCGACGACACAAGGAACACCAACTATGGCGTGACTCCGAAGATGTTGCATACAACAGGATCCGGGAAGGCTTTCGCTAACGTTGTGATTCAACGATGAAGATCGCTGGCGTCGATTGTAGGAAACAAGTTATTGTTGGGGCAAGGCAAATTATGGGATCGGAATGAAATGACGAGGGCATAAATAGATGATACCGACGAATATCGTCACGTGGTGAATGCAATTGTATTCATTATTAGTTAGGTTTATAACGCTGGCGCTAGTTATTAATTACAATCCGTACTTCCTCGGTGCGCAATCATATTGTCATTGTTATTAAGACGTATAAATGTGAGCAGATCAAAGCCGATGCATGTTACATTTCATATACGTATGTAATTTTCATGTTAAGGTAAATGACGTTGAATATTTCAATGCATAGGCAAGATCCTCTTCACAGAAGCGTGATCGAACGAAATGTCGAAAGCGTCTACCATTCTCTATGCAAAACGAGCTGGTTTGAGCTTGAAATGTCACTAACAGAACACGGAACAAAAAAATAGACGAACACTGTAGAAATTGAATCACTGCTACAGTAATAAACAATGATGCTATGTGGGAAGGTGGGCAATAGGTCGGAAAGTTGATCAGTCAGGGATGGTGGTACCGTTTTCTGGAACATATAACAGCGATGAACCCACCGATATTGACAATGTTCAGCATCACAAAATAATGCATTACAAAATGTTCAATTAACAATATGAGTCGCTCATTAAACGGGGTTTTATGATATTCCGGGGGCGAAGTTCTGGCATTATTGCCCATTATAAAGTTAATTCTGGAGTTGGAAGAGATAACAGCTAAATTGGTTTAAAATAGCTCGGTGGACGCGAAATTGTTCGATGCGTTGTTCTGCCTCGTCTCGTTCATTCTCGGTGAATCTGTCGATCGGATGTTCATCAGTGTCGCAATCTGAAGCATCAGCTATAGCAGAAGTGGGACCACCGTCAAGTTCCAGAGGATATAAGTGTTTAATCGCCCGTTTGATTATCGATTTGTTTGGCAGTAGAACTTCTGCCGAACGAACGACCTCCGACGCTTGGAATCACTCGAATGACTCGTCCCAACTTCCATGAGCCCCTTGGTGAATCAGAATCTATCACGAATACAATTTCGTCTATAACGGGAGATTCCGATACTTCACCTTTCTGGGAGCGGTTTTTTGTATGCCCTGGTTCTGGTTCCCATAGGCTAACCAAGTAATCATCCCGCCGATATTTCCACAATGAATCCAATCCTTGCTTGAGCTTCCAGTATCGAACTACATTACGGCCATAATCCTCAAGACCGGTGAGCAGCATTGTTTTATCCGACTCGGGCAACCCGATAGATAGATCCGTCAAAAAATCTATTGGTCGTAGTGCGGGGTCTGAATGTATGTCGGTTGATACATTTGTAAGGTCGAGTGTTTGAAATGGCTTCGACTTCCGTACATAACGTAACAAATTCATCCCATGGCAGCAGTCGCCGCGCAATTGCAGCCTTAAACGAGCCCTTGACAAGGCCCACCAAACGTTCGTATATGCCTCCTTGCCACGGCGCCAGTTGAATTATAAATTTCCATCTGATGCCAGAATCAGCCGAATATGATTGCACCGATTTGTCGCGAAGGATCGTAGGCCAAATTTTGTCAAAAGAGGATTTGACTACTCTGATTTGTGGAGCGTTGTCAGAATATATTTGCTTGGGAGTCCCGCGACGGGAGACAAACCGAACTAGGCAGTCTAGTAATTCCTTTACCGAACAGTCGCGGACCACTCCAGGTGAACGGCTCGGACAGCGAGGCATGTGAAGAGCATACCCACATTTTGACAGGGGTGTTGAACACACGGACCGCAACAGGTCCAAAGTAATCAAGGTCAGTGTATCGGTATGGAGACGATCGTGCTACACGCTCCAGTGGTAAAGGCGGCATAGGAGGAAGTGCGAACGGAGCTCCCCTTTGTTTCCGACACACAACGCACTTCGAAATGACCTTACACACCGTGTTCCGTCCTTGAGGGACCCAGTATTTCCTACGAACTTAACTAAGCGTATGACCTACGTCCGCGTGTAGGCAACGATTGTGACGTCACGGATAATGAGATTTGTAATGACGACGACATTTCGAGCGAGTAGCTTCGGTTGAATAGCCTCGGAACACAGTTTGGAGTTCTCGAACCGGCCGTAGCACCTCAAGATTCCATCGAGATCGGAAAAGATGTCTAATTGCTGTACCAAGTGATGTCGTTTGCGGCTCGCCAACGCTTGCATAACACCCGAATAGTTCTGCACATATCGTATCCAAATACACTTGGCGATAGACAGTTCATCGGATGTCAGGATACTCTCCACTAAATCACCAAACATACGATGAATTTGCACATCTATATTAACCCGATATGTGTGCGGAAGACGCATCCACACCTAGCGCTTTATAGCCCGAATGCAACACGCTGTGATGCGCGTAAGTTTCACGAAGGAACAATATTCAGTGGAATCAATACCAAGAGGATTTTTTGATGGTTCTTCGGCATCCTTCCCAGGGACCAAGTTTGAAATAATGACGCAGTTTTTTGCACTCTTGGACCGCATCTACTGATAAATATTGGTCCTCAGTTTGACTTCCATCAGTCACTGGCCAGTTATTCCGGTCTTTTTGCAGCCATTGGAGTCCATACCACCAAAGGTCACACGTTTGCAAATCGAAGGCGGTTTTACCCCTCGTGTTGATATCAGCTGGGTTATCCCTCGTCGCGACGTACAGAGTTTCGGCGTGTGACGGATTGGATTTCATGGACGCGATGGTCCACAAACACTTATAACGTGGCCATGCGAGAACCAATAGTCAATTCCAACAGCTCCAGTCGTGGAACAGATACCGGGGTCCTTGATTTTGATTTAGGCGCCAGTCGTGATTTGGTATACACCAGCGTTGTCACCCAACGTTCGCTGGCTCAATCAAAGGATCGAATGTAGGCCACTGATGCGTACGCCGCCATCAACGCATCGCAAAATATGGCAATCGATGTGGTGTCATGAACATGAGTCCGCGCGGATGTCTAGGAAAGCTCAGGTTTAAAACGGGCCAAATATCATCAACAATACCGTGCCATTCACGTTGAACCGCGGAACTAAGGGTCTCATCCTGGTATAAATGTGAGCAGATCAAAGCGATTCATGTTACATTTCATGTACGTATGCAATTTATATGTTAAGGTAAATGACGTTGAATATTTCAATGCATTGGCAAGATCTTCTTCACAGAAGCGTGATCGGACGAACTGTCGAAAGCTTCTGCCATTCTCTATGCAAAACGAGCTGGTGTGATCTCAAAGTGTAGCTAACAGAACAAAAGAAATAGAAGTCACTGTAGAAATTTGAATCACTGCTGAAGTAATTAACAATGATGCGATCTGGGAAGGTGGGCAATAGGTCAGAAAGTTGACCAGTCAGGGAGTGTGGTGCCGTTTTCTGGAACATCTAACAGCACGAAACTGGCCGATATTGACAATGTTCAGCATCAGAAAATAATTCATTACAAAATGTTCAATTAACGATATGAGCAGCTCATTAAACAGAGTTTTATGACGGGCGTCGCCCGAAGCCGGTCTGATGGTGGAGAGGAAGTCGGAGCCTCCAGGAGGTTAGACCCTACTTCCCCTATAATGTTACATGGCCACAAACTTATTAGTTTATAACTCTTGTCTGACGCATTGTATCAAAAAATGTTTCCCAGCAAGAGTTACAACTTGACTAATTTTTCGTCACCACAGCCATAACTTATCCAAAGCTTAAAAACAAACCCAAAGTAGTGACGATTTCAAAAATTTTGCAAAGCAAACTCTTTGCTTTAGGGGTGAACGACGGGATTAAGGATTATTTACCTTTGAAACAAATTGGTTTCATTGTTTTAACACCATATTGGCTGTGTTATTAAATCTGCGGGCCGGAGCAAAATTAGGCAAATGTTGGCACCAAAAATAGTCAAATTTCGCGACTAGATAAATGTATGACAATCGAATGTGGCTATAGCTTTTTCCTAAACACGATAAAGACAATTCTAATTGCGTGGGATCAAATAATTCAAGTCTTAGGGACTTACAGCGTACTTGATCACAGTCAAACTATATTTTTTTAATTTGTTACTTTTATATCTCAAAAGTTTCCGTCTTTTGGTCACTGGAAGCAGAAATAAAGAGTTTACGGTATATATGTGTGATTAAACTGACCGCAGCCATTAAAATATTGCCGGTGTTGCTATCCTGAGACTTTAAAAGGAGTTCAGAGAGCTGAAGTCGTAGCGAAGAATTGGCGAGTGAGCACAGGGTAGTCATGCTCGCTTCGTTTCCTCGTGCCTTGCGAGTTATTAGTTGTTAATTAAGCTTTGTTTTGATAGATTTGTGATTTTGGGCTAGCGCGTGTTGCTGATCCGATCCACGATCATACAGGGTTTCTGACCGAATACGTCGCGACTCGGTGGTATCGTGCACCGGAAATCATGCTTAATTCGAAGGGGTAGGAATGGAATTTTTTTGGGTTATTGTTATTAAGTATGTAAGTAAGTAAGTCTCTAAGTATATTTTTGTTACAATTTAAAAAACTGTCCAATATGTTTGTCCCAGATACAGTTTCCTGCTGAAACTTGGCCTAGAAACGAGTTTTAAAGGCGTAGGACAAAGAGAAAATGCAATTTTGAAATTTAAATAATGTAACTTTACCTTCAGTATATATTTAATTATTCATGTAGATGTTCCTGTTTAAATATGTATATTTTCTTATGTATATCTTGAGCAGATTTGTATTATCTTTTCATTGTTATAAAAATGATGCCGAGAACCACAACAGCCCCATTATTGCATAATTCTTTTACACATTGTTGCAATACTCAGACGGCTTCGTTGCTACCGGATTTTTATAATACATGTGTAACCCATAGCACCAATCATACGATAAGAAATAATCAACAAACTTAGTACATAAAGGGTATTAAACAATACACTTATGCGGTAAAATTGATATATGGGAAGCATTTAGACAGATGGCGGTATTGATAATATAGTTTAATATTTAGGGGTTTGGGCATGCTTGTTAAAGGTAGATTGACCTTTAAAACAAAATTTTCTCAACTTTTCAGACTTTTATCTCTGTTTAAATATTATGTGTTGTGACATTTTCTATTATCCAAACACTGGAGGTTCGATATACAAACCATATGCAACCACAAAGCGAGCACTTTTCTGTGCTCGATTAGCGTATACACGTGCTTTGCGGTTAGCGTTTAGGTCTAACACAGAATATTGTTTTCTATAATATGAACACTAGTGCGATATACCTTATACAAAATGCAGAATGGTGTGCGGTTAGTGCACAGTATATTTACAGTGTAGACTGCAGGGAAGAAGTTTATGACCAGACTTGTTATAATTTCTGCGAATAACATTATGTTTTGCATGAAGTACTATTTGCATAATATTCTGGCTAGTCCAAAGTGGGAAAGTGGGAGCGTGGGGGGGAGCCCCGCCATTTTCGGCTGCCCCTCGGCAAAACGGATGTGCCCCCGGCTCAAAGGCTTCTGCTGAGAAAAATTTACGCGTAAACGCGACAAAATGTGGCAAATAAATTGGCTCCCCGGCAAAATCCGGCACCCCCGGCAGGTGAGCCGGGGGCCCGGCTATAATTTCCGAAGTTTGGACTAGCCAGATATTTAATGTTAAATTTTATGAACTCATGGTTTCGCCGTTCGAGGCAGTTGTTGCCGGGGAATATAACCAGGAGACTCTGATGCCGCCTGGGATGTGCCCCATATGGTTGAGCGCTGGTATATACCGCAAAATTTATAAAATTTTGCTGTTTAAGAAAAACTAAAATTATCATAACTATAATATATGGCTTCATAATTGCTGCAAAATGTCTCTGTTGAAGCTAAAAGCAACGAAATTTAGTTAAAATACGAAACGAAGCGAAATGAATGCATTTAATCGGCGTTGATCTTCAGAATGAGATTTTTGTAAATATTTTGTGAAGTGTTTAACCGGAGGGGATGTTTGATAGCAAAAAATTGCTAGATGGCACGAAGCGGAGCAATCGTTTTCCAGGAAGCTCCATACCACCCCATTTTGGAGAACCCAGTACTCTCAGACTGCTAACGACATGCCTACACCTTTGTTTTTGGTCGATTACGACCTACATAATGTAGTAACAGGTATTTTCACATTCCCGAACGACTGGTTCAAAATCAGTTGTATATATGTTATATTTAAAAATAAAAAGTGACATTAAAACAACTGACCCAGTTTGTTCAACCAAAGATGGAATTTCTTAAGAAAGTATTACATTTAACCATTTTTCTAAACGTGGAAACGCATTTCCAAACCACAGAGCACTATATTATTTCTTCCTCCAGTGGCCAAAATACGCCAAACTTTTAAAATATGCAGATCATAAGTGTCTAGGTAAATCAGTATCTAAAGAGTTATCATGTTGTATGTCCTTAGCTCTTTGTGTGCTGGGTACTGTCTTCTCCAAGGCGGAGGCTAGCATTTTTCAGTCCCCTTGGCAGCTACAGGTGCCACAAGGTGGAGCACCTCTGGCAAAATTTTGGCTCATTCCAGTAAAGTGCCCCTGGCAGAATTTTTGGGTTCCCTCTTCTAAAAACACACCTAGTTGATACAAAAATTGACAAAATTTTTATTCAAAAATAGCTTGAAGTTAGAAATTTTGATTAATTTCAGAAAAAAATTTTTGAAATGTTGGTTTTAAGTTCAATAAAGAAGTTTTTGCACCGTTTTTTGAGGCCGTCTATTTACTATACAAACGTTTTTCACTGGAAAATACATTTTTTGATGTCAGCCCCAGTTCAAGCGGGGGGAGGGGGAAGTTGGTCACACTCCTGGCAAAATCCGGCGCCCCTCAAACAGCACCCACCCCCGGTTCATGCCCCTGGCAAAATGTTCAGCGAATGGAGGCGCTAGAGATATATGCCACGGAAATATAATATTTATAAATCGTATTCATCAAATTTCGAAACCTATGGACTCATTTTAGCCCTGTTTGTATGGGCAAATTGAAAATATGCTCAAAATATGACACTTTGTATGCCAGAATTCAATATTTAGCATCTACCGCGTCACCGCTTGGAGTATCTTTTAAAATTCGGCTCATAGCTTTAAATCAGATGCTGCTAAACAGTGTTTATCGCGGTTGCAGTGCTCGGTGAGAGAATTTTGTTTCCGTTTATTGAAAAGGAGGCCATGTGGTTGTATTGTTTTCATCCGCACGTTTGGGAAAACCTGTAGCTTAAAAAGTCTCTAATATGGGTCGATTTTTTGTGCGAATTTACGCAAGGAGTCACTGGAGCAGTGCAAACATGCACCAGTGATACACTTTACGCAAATTAGTTTCTCTTACACATCGAGAAAAAATAGTTAAAATTCGTGTACCCATTTCTGATCTATGTATGACGAAACAGAAAAATTATTGGCGCAGTTTTTGCCATTTGAAGAACTATTCACCATACGCGGCCCGTTTCGATTATAGAGATTAACTTTCTGATGCTTTTGACTATTGCAGATTCAAGTTAATTGTAACGAGTGCTGCTAACAGTGGCACTTGTTAACCGAACGATTGTAATTGCTTGTTTCATGTGCCAACAGTAAAAACAATAGTATTGTTTTAAACTTTTTATTTTGATTGTATAATTATTTCGAATCTCTGGTAGTTGATATTGTTATCGGACATGGTTTTAGTTTATTCAGTAACGTATACCTAAATTTTAAATTGTTTTTGTGGAAACGGAAGCAATATGTCCTTTTTTGTTCAGGTACACAAAGTCAATTGATATATGGTCGATCGGTTGTATTCTCGCCGAAATGTTGTCAAATCGTCCGTTGTTTCCGGGTAAACACTATTTGGACCAATTGAATTTAATATTAAATGTTTTGGGCTCTCCTTCACAAGAAGACCTTCAATGTATATTAAACGAGAAGGTAGGTGGACGTTCTAAGCACTGTTCACGTTCTAAACAGTGTTTGGTCAGTCTTTAACTTGGCTGAGAAATTTATATTTTAGATAAACAATATATATATCATTATAACAATAACTAATTAGCCTTTTACTTTTAATGCAATATAACGTTTTTGCTGATTGAGAAATTGATTGTGTCAGAATTATAATTATTTTTCCTTTTGACGAGTCAACACTGTATTCAACTAATAGGGAAAATGTCCTTTACGGGTACGGCAAAAGAAACCCCTGAAAAAATATTAAGCACCAATTGAAAAACATTAAACAACAATTTATCTAGTTAAAATTAATGTCGGAGCTTTATGTATGTATATATTGTGCTGGCCTATCCACAGCCCTCCGAAAAGTGGGGGGCATGTTGATTCTCGGGACAAAATTAAAAGTGGGGAGATAAATTTTGCTTGAAAATACTAAATAATCTCATATCTTCACACAGTATTACTACCGTTAATGTATTTTCAAGCTAAAAACACTATATTTTATCATTATAAATAATGGTACTTAATGTTTAAAAAACAATTGGCAAACAAAAATAAATTTTCAGACATAAAATATTTTTGGAATTAGTTGAACATTTTGGTTATCTAAAGATTAGCGCGAGTATCTTGTGCCTTTTCAGGCGTTTTCATTGGGCTCAATGTCACTAAACCTGATAATATAGTCGGTATGCAGTAGTTTGGCACATGGCATCGAAAATAGTCTGTGGGTCATTTCACGAAACCATGTCATTTTAGTCGGGGGGGCTACATCGGCACTTTTTGGCCCATACCAACAGTCTTTTGTAAGGAAATTTAATGTCGCTGTGAGGTGTAGTAATAGCATATCCGACGGTCATAATGAGGTATGGTGGACCTCTGTACCCCAAACATAGCAGGAGCCAGAGGCCCTCAACCCGGGTTGGCCAAATGAAGCTAAAAACACATGTCCCAATATAAACGTTCGCCGTATCGCTACGTGATACATATGTGTGTTTTTCATTTCACTGTGCTCCATTGGTATTTGCTATTTTTTTCGGAAAAACTTGGGAGTAAGCATCGACACTGAAGCTGACGTCAAACTTCCGAAAATTTTTTTCGTGACATGTAGCCCCCCCGACCAAGGTCAAATCTGGCAGCTTTCAGACGCTGGTAAATAACGTCAAAGTGCACTAGCGCCAAAAATGCTATATAACGGTAAATCGTAATCAGTACAGGTGTTATTGACAAAAGAATATCAGCGTCTGTCCATGTGTTATTTCATTATGAGGTCGAAGGTCATAAAATGCCAAAAATGGGGTATGCAAAATGTAGCCCCCCCCCGACCTGACCAAACTTAAATTTAAAAAAGCCAAATTTAGCATACAGTCTTACAATAGGCCGGATATAAACATAGCAAAGCCCCACTAGAATCGACCCATGTATTAAAAATTTTTAATGAAAATGTAGCCCCCCGACCTGTAGCCCCCCGACCGCATGTATAATAAAAGTAATCGAAGGTCGCAAGAATCATATTAGTATATAAGTTCATCATCATTGCACTATGATATGGCGCCGTGCTGTTAACCGGGCAGCTAGGGAACCCTTCTGCCTGCCCGTGCATCTATTACACGCATTGTCCTTGGTATCATCACTTAAATTAAGCTAGTCATAGATCAATTGTATTTGTTTTACACCAGCTTACATCTACAATGTATAGAAGTAGCTAAAGTTTGGCGCGTTGCATGTTGTAAGAAGCTGTAGCCCCCCGACCTGAGGTGTACCCCCCCGACTCAACATATCGGGGTGCCAATTTTTACAAGGCCTAAGGATCTGCCTGAAATTTTTTCTCAGACGTCCCCCGCTCATGGTTTGTTTGTGAGCATAAAATGGTATCTGTAGGTGCTGTCTCCGTTGCGCTAGAAAAACTTCTGCGACAGGCTTGTTCTAAATTGGTCGATTTTTAACCCCAAGAATGCCCTAGCAGCACCAATTTTAGGTCGCAAGTGCTCCAAATGTCTCGACGAGGACCATTTTGGTCCGACTTGCATAAAAACATACCATGGTTCGCGTGCCACTCCGTCAACCTACAGAATAATGACTTATTTCGGATTAAAATTTGACCCCCAGGGTGGCCTTTCCAACTCCTTTAGCAAGTTTCAGGTAGCTCGTTTTCATAGAGACATCGGTATTCGAAAAATTCAGGGTTTTTTACATCGGAAGGGATCTAGACACTGTACATTCGAAAACGTTTCAATTTGGCTTCAAAAAGTGGTGTTTCAAAAGTACATGGTTTCGTGAAATAACCCCTATAATAAAAGTTTTTCGTCATGCTGAATACAACGATTTGGTTATCTAGAGTCCAGCGTGTATATTTCATACCTTTTATGGGTTTTCAATGGGTTTAGAGGTTCAATGAACCCGATTTCCAGAATATAGTCTGTCGTCAATCGTTTTAGTAAACTTGTTGCACACATGCCATCAAGAATCGTTTATATAATTTTTCCGGTAGGCTGAATGCGATGGTTTGATTTTCTAGCTATCAGCAGAAATACTTGAATACTTAATGCGTTATGAGATGTCTTCAATGGGGTTTTAGAATTTTTAATGGGTTCCTGGTGCAAGAGGTTTTAAGGTGGTATATATACGTCAAACACAGCCTGTTACACAAGTGATTGAACAAGATGATAACTTAAAAATGAAACCACGCTCGCTCCGTTTCATTCTCGCTTCCGACTTACTAGTAACGCTTGTTACCGTATTGCGTTTATAAGGATATTGAACCTACTCTGCTATCAACAATAAAAACATGTGTTACGCTGACTACTCCTGAAAACGGAGTAACCACTCTCGAAAACAAGGGATTAAGCGACAACAGGTTATGGGTAGAATCGTCCTTTTTAGTTTTCCATAATCAGAACGTCGTGAAAGTAGTTGAGATTGTGTGTTGCATTGGTGAAATCTTTTAAACTCCTTT
>JASANE010025614.1:0-10799 GCA_030248225.1 Trileptium ribeirensis
AACTGGGCCGGAACGGGCCTGTTACATGTATATATACATATACATATGTATTATATAATAAAAGTTATCTTAATAAGAATTATACTTGAAATTTTAAAGAATAGTTCTTCGAATTTTAAAAGAATATTCTGGTGGTGCAAAAATCAAAGAAGCTTTTTTTAAATTTCAGGGAAACCTATTTTTATATGTGACGCTGGACAATATTGCTTTGTGAATGATGAGGTTGTTTTTTGGCTTAAATGTTCAGTGTAAACTGCAAAGCCGCGTGCCACAGAATACTACATTAATTATAGTTTGGCTGTAGTCCGTCTAGATGTAGGATTCGCCATCTAGAAATCGTTGCATTGTATATATGTTGTATATTACTTTAATTTTCAAACAGTTGCGACAGAACCTTGAAATAAACATTTAATTCATATTTATGTCGTACTAAGGAAATGTTATTAGCAAGCTGCCGGGACACCTGTAGGTAGGCTGGTAGCCGACCGCAAGCCGTTAACCGGTGGTCGCCAGGCCCAAAATATAATGTGCCAACCAATTGTTTGACTTTAAAGCCGGCCATTGCCCAACGCTAGTGCGATGTTGACTACATTTTCGCCGCCAATAATACCCAAAGAGCGGTTTTCATGTAGTATATCCGAAGCTGTGAAAGTCATAAAATACTACTTTTAGATAAAACTCGTGTTGAAGCTAGCATAGATATTTACTTATTTTTATCGATGCAACTTATTGAAGCCGTAATCTTAAATTTGAGTCACCATCATCAAATACGTGATTAGTTCTATCCCTTTCGTGCATTACCGACCGCTCGTTACCATTGTTGCCGGTTTTGAGAAACGGCAAGTAGTAAACCGCTGTGACATGTGACAATGTTCGGTGCAGAAATTTACCTTTTGCCAGCCGAGCTTGTTATGTTTATAACAAGAAGTGCACCTTCGTCAGCGCTATCAATTAAAAATTTAATTTGCCACACAATCAACAACGACATGTGAATGTACATATTAAGCAGCTAATTACATAACCGTCTTTATAACGAAAACGATATCGGTTCTTTTCCATTATCCCCCAGCCATAATTTGGTCAATTTTAAGGATACAGAGCTGATTTTGGTATCAATCGATTCAGCTTGATGAGGCGGTTCAGAAAATACTCATTTTACTGATATCCCTGAAATTTTTTTCGATTTTTTGAGGTCCCACCTTGGGAACCCAAAAATTTTTTTGTTCGGAATATGGTCTAGTTTTGTACCATTCGAATCGGCTTGTTGAGAGAAAAGTAATTGTCTAATTTATTGAAATTTACGCCACCGTTAGAAAGTTATAAAGGAACAAATAACCCCTAAGATCATTACATTATAACATTAGAAAAAGGGACCCTCTTAGCGCCAAGTCAAGCGAACGGCAGCCCCCCGACTTTGGCTTAGTGTATGTTTCATATAAGGACCTTAACTTAGGCTAAGACTAAGGCTTAGTATATCGAGAACGGCATGGCCTGCATTTTATATTCGCCCCGCAGTGTTACTTGGGCCCTCATAAATTTCTATTGGTAGCGTAGATTTCAATATACTACACACCAGTAGATTTATATCATCAAGCCGAGTCGAATGGTACCAAATGTGACCATATTCCGAAGAAAAAATTTATTGGTTCCCGAGGGGGTCCATTGGGACCTCAAAAAATCGAGAAAATTTTTTTCAGGGATATGAGTAAAATGAGTATTTTCTAAACCGTCTCATCGAGCTGAATCGCTGGGTACCATAACCAGCTCGTATCTTAAAATTCCAAATTCGGACTGAGGGGATAATGGAAAAGAACCGATATCGTTTTCGTTATAAAGACGGTATATAGTTAGATGCTTAAAATGTACATTCACATGTCGTTGTTGATTGTGTGGCAAGTACAAATTTTGCCAAATTATCAGGATATCTGGTAACGATGACAGTTGAAATATTTTATAGTTCTTTTATTCAAAACAACCCACAGTATACTGTAAGGGCATTGTGGGTAACGATGATTTATGACATGAAATAAATTTTGAAATGCGTTCATTCGGAATAATTAGAATCAACTCTTCGAGGCAGCTCAGGAAATATCTTTTAGCGTCATATTTATGACAAAATATTTCAGGTTTTACTAATTCATTTAAAAGTTATAGTGTCTCCACAGGGATTATTTCTAGGCTACGGCAACATCGTACCCATATCAACAGTCGGTCGAATTTTGACCATTGTTTATGCGTTTTTCGGAATTCCAATCATGTTTTTGGTTCTCCACAAACTCGGTCGAATACTATGCATTGTATTGTTAAAAATATGGGAATTTTTACTCCTGGTGCAGTCTTCATATTGTCGATGCTTTTGTCGGGGCCACCGCGGACAAAAAACAAATAAACGTAAAATTAGCGGAAACAATGGACAACTTCAAAGCAATGGCGAAGAAGATGACGAAACATCAGAATCATCGAAACCAATTGTGCAAGAAAAACAATTTTATGACGTGCCAATTTCGCTTGCTATCACAATTACATTCGGATGGATGTTGATGTGTTCAGGTAAAAGTCATACATGCTCATAGGAGAGAAGGGACTATTCCCAGCTCGACCCCACCCCTCGGGACGAGCGTTGATCCTCCTGATAAAGGTAGCCCAACCCCATGGAGCGCGAAAAAACTTTGGCAAAAATCTATGGAGATTATGCAAAAATTTGGGGAAATGGGCAAAATTCCGGGGAAATTGTTAAAAATCGGTGGCAAATTGACAAAATCGGGAGGAAATTAGCAAAACATAGAAAAATTTTCTACAGTCCCAAAAAATTCAAACATTCATCTCCTCCTGGCAAACTCACGCTCCGTCTACCGACTATAATTTTCCCCTGTACGCGCAACCACTCCTGGACCTCGGACATCGTACATGTATGCTACAGGTAGAATACTAGTCGGTAGTGGAACTACATTTGTGAGCGGAGCTTGGGCTGTGGCATTACGAATGTACTCAATTTTATGTTCTTGTAACTACATTGCATAGGGCACAGGGCTTTATCATTGGTAAAAATACTACATTTGAATTCTTCGACCCAAAAAACCCTATAATGGTTTGATCGAAACGATTCTATTTCAATAAATAACACAAATATTGCAAAATTCTCTATTTTAGCTGCATAAAATTAACTAATTAGCTAATTACTAATTAACCACTCAAACTTTTTAAATCCCAAATATCAGGTGCACACTTTGACATGATAGGCTTTCAAACAAAAAAAGTTTTTTTAAAATCCGTTCAGTGGTTCTTGAGATCCGTCGGACCGAACGAACGAACGAACGAACGGACGGACATCGACCATTTTACTCCCAGACAGAAAATAAAAACGCTTCGGTCGGCTTCGCCGAGCTCCGCTCAATAATATTAAACGTCTGGTAATGTAAGCTACTATTTGAAATGGGAAGATACGAATAAATTGGGTGAAACCTCAATATTTCACAGCAGCGTCGATTACAAAAAGTAGAAAGCAGCAAGCTTATTTCGCTAAGAAAGCAGTTTTGTATAGTCGACTGTGCAGTGTTTCACTTCACATTTCTCTCTTGGCGTTTACACAGCAGGATACATTATAGTGACAAGCACTACATGCTTAGATATGTCATAAGATGAAATATATTAGCCTAACTAGTCCAGAATGACCCTTTTCAGCACCATGTGCCCAGATCAAATTCTATTTTATAATGCTTTTCGCAAACTCAACAATTCTGGATAAGCTCAAATTTCATTCGTCCTTGACATCAAGCGACTCAGATCCAAAGAATATCTTTCGTAAACCCTAAAGCCGTGCAGTCCATACACTTGTATTACACCAGTTTATTATGGTACAAAGCTTTACATACATTTACTATGGTTTCTTTCATCTTTTGTCAGGCTATGCATTATATTCTTATATTGCATTGCTTTGCCCAATCTTGTCACTGGAACTCTTTAATACCCTAAGCTGCTATAGTTCGCTCACCATCCAAAAAAAGGCACTACAATCGTATGTATCTCACGCATGTAACCCGAAACTGAAAATTTCTTCGTAAAAGAGACGCTTAATATGCTACGAAATTTACCTGTATTCAAAACTGTATCTGCATCATAAATGCCTTAGTTAACGTATTGTACATGTTTTGGAAGGAGTATATATTAAACGATCGAGGTACTTTAGAGATGTGTTCGTAGCTAATTCTTCACCAGCCATCATTGTTGCTTTGTCATGCTCTCTATTGAGTTTTTTAAGCAAAATTCGATGTTGGTGTATTTTCGGACACTGCAACTAGTTGGATTACTGGTCAGCTGCAACCAGGCGTACAACCAGGGAAATCCCTGTAAAAAATTTTCATATTTTGTTATGAACATCTACGTGGTAACTTCCACAATAGCTGAGTTCGGCAGTCCGGTAAAGTGAAAATGACACACGATTACCCACAGCATCTAATGACAATACTATTAGTTCGTTAAATCGCAGAAGTTTTTTCACGTGTACCAATATTAATGGCACGCTGTCTAAACTGACTTGCTGGGTATATATTTGAGTCTTATAAGATAACTGTAGCAATGATCTGTTGTGGTATTGAAAGCAATTACCACCATTTTTCTGTAAAAGGTAGAAATTAGATGGATTAAGTAAAATCTCACCAAGTAATATATTGTGTTTGAGGCTACGAAAATTTGAGCCATATCAGATCGGTTCAAATAGACATAGATCTAATATAGATCATAAAGCCGCCTTGTTCGCATGCCAGCGGTTTCTGGCATTTGTTGCCATATATTAATAACACACCCCATGGAAATTTATGCAAAGGGACTATTCTTTTTTCGTTGCTTTCGTTTTACAAGAGAAATTCACTTTTCTAAACAGAGCAAATGTGCTGGTGCTGTCAGTGCATATAATGTTATAAAACATGTGATGAAATAGGAGTGAGTTTTCACGAACCTAAAGCTTGTTCATACGGAGATTTGCAAAACTTCGAGGCTATTTGCAGGAGGGTAACTTAACAAAGTTTACATTAAACTTTATTTTCGGCATTACCTCAAGCTTTTACAATAACGTTTTCGACATTTATGAATGTATGTTATGGTGCCCTGTTCACAAATTTCTACTGACATATAAATAAGGGGATTTCTAATGCGCTATGATATTGTATGCAAGAGTTAGCCGCATAGTGTTAATTTTAGTGACGAGGTTAGGAAAGTATTCATTGCTTGTGTCTATCTTGTGTTATATGAGATTATGTTGAACTTCTACAATTGTAGACGTCTAAATTATAGGATTGTTCTTAATTTGGGAAGACTGGACATATTTCGAATCGTTTTATTTCTTTTTCGTTTCGTTAACCACAATCGGCTTGGGTGATGTTGTTCCTAACGATTTGAAAAAGATGGCAATGGTATTTGGTGTTGTTATTGTTGGTAAGACTGGAAGAATGGCTGTTGACGCCTAGTTTATCTTGGTTATTTTGAATGTAATATTTATCATCAATTTTGCCATGAATTTGATCACAATAACATTGTGCTACCTACTTATCACAGGCACAACATTTTTCATTCCATTCCAGTTCCGACATATAATTTCACATAAGTTTGCACAATAATGCAACATAAAATATTAGTTTAACCCAATCACACCAACTCAACGCCGAAATATCTTTAAAACAATAATTTAATAAATTTATGCAAACACCTTTCAGACAGTCCAGATGGCCAATGTGTTAGTATTTCAGGTCCGATATCAGTGTATACAGTGATCATAAAAACAATATATTTCACAATAACAGCTGTTGTTATTGAAGTCGAGGTCGTGCCCGAAGAGTCGTGAAAGCGATGCCTTCAATCAAGCCGGCTCGTGATCTCTTCGTGCTCCGAAATTTTTAATGTGGAATGAGAGTGTTGTCGTGCGTCAATTCATTCACACGCTTCCCTTGACAGGGAGTCCAGACGGCAAGAGAAGGGAAACATGTCGGTATCCCTGAAATTTACACGCAAAGCTTTGCTCACTAAAGCATTTGGTCTTGGCCGTTGTCCGAACACAGTCAGATCCTTCGCCCATCACCGCCAACACTACTGTTTGTATACCAGTTTATCGGTGTCCGTCGCGTCGTCTGAAAAACAAGCCTGCTGCCACAGGTCTGCGTGTTTCTATTGAGGTTTACCCTCTATATCTGCTCAGATTGACGTGACAGGCTGTCCTCTGGCAGGTTTTAACTATGAGGGTGTTGGTACTAGGATAGAGGTTTAGTGGGAACTCCGTTTCGTTTCCCTAGGAATGTAAAGACCAGTCAGTCTGGAGAATCAGCTATATGTTGCGAATCCCAGAATGAATCGTACTACCTCTGCAGAGCCCCTTGAGCCACATTAACGGTATATATATTTTACAATAACACATTACGTTCCATTGGTTCTTGGCAGTCACGAAAAGGTCTATGATGAATGCCATCCGCAGAATTTATATCTGTCATTATCTAGATTTACTTGTAAGATGCCGGGTAGGCTGCGTTATAAACGAGGACACCATAGGGTATTAAACAAGGTAGATTCATAGGGCTATAAAGCGAGTGTCGTGTCTAGCGAGATATGATTTGTGATAACGTAGCCTATTGCAACATGTTGTTACTTATTGTAAAATGTGTAGGTTTGTAAAAATTGTAAAAAAATTTTAGGTTTGTCGTTAGTTACAATGTGTATCAACCTTGTTCAAGTAAAGCTGGAGCATGCCTTTCAAGAATCAGTGCTGTTAATAATGAAAAAATACCAGGAGGCACAACTGAATGGAGAAGCAGTGGGAGATGTATTAACATCCGACCATTTTGAGGATGACGGTGCATATGAGGACAGAGCCGGAAATCGAATGAGCGTTGATGAAATACTTGGTCCGACGAAAGATAAATGGCTTAAAAGTTTAATGGGTAAGAAACAAAAGGCTATGCTAATTAATGAATGGAATAAACGTGCTGTGATGATTCCACGATCTGTTCAAACAGTCGATGAAGTTTGTTTGCTCAGCGAGCTAGTTGATGTTCGGACAAGGTCAACAGCCGAAAAAAGCCTGTATAAAAACAAAATTCAGTGCTTACAACAAGAACTGCAAAAACAATTTGACTTGCGTCAAATGCTGAGAATCGACATTGTTAAGCAGCAGGAAACAATAAGGCAAAAGTGTGATAAACAACTGCAACTGCGTCACGAAGACCTTGAAACAATGTTACTGCCGGAATATATTACTGTTGGTGTACAAACAGACGACGCTCTCGTCTATTGCCCGCGTTGTTGTTCGACGTTGGTGCCTAATATTGAAACGAGTAACAATAATTTTATTTGGAGCAAATTTCAAATAGATGAATACAATTCGAACGTCTACTCACATTACAATCAATGCTCAGATTGCGGTTATACGAGGTTCCCACGCTACAGTGAAGCATATTGCCGTTTACTTACCACTTCAAACCCAATTAACAGCAACAACACCAACGACCATAGCATTCAAAGTTACAGTCCACTTGCTGAAACAGATAACAACGTAGAGTCGAACAGAATATTTACCACTACTTCACGACCTGATACGTGCCTCTCACTGTATTTTCGTCACACTAAATCACCACAGTTCAAAAAACACCGCTCTCGTTACCATCTCAATCCACCTTTAGATGACACTGTCAGACACGTACTTATCGCGCAACCAGACAATCTTGAAATAAGCGATACTGAAAGTAGAGAGATAGAACCTGCTTCGGCGCCAGGAAAGCTAAAATGTCTAAAAACACCTGTAACGCTTGGTATTCACTCTTTTCGTGCGTTCGGTTCGAGACTGTCTACTCCACCTGTGCGTCCTGCATCTTTGACTAGACAAAAGTGGACCAGGCATCCGATTACTAGTTTGCAGACATCGCGAACAGCAGTTTCGCCGTCGCACGGTGCTAGCATACTTGAGAACACTGATATTAACTATGCAAATGTGAGCAATAAAGAATTGACTTATAGCAGTAAATTATATTCTTTTTCGGATAGAAGTATGTGTCATATTAGTTTTGGAAATGTCAAAAACCTCAACAATAATCGTTTTAATAAAGTTGCAAACGCAGGTTCTGAATCTTTGCTTGGCAAAGGCAAATCCACAGATATAAAAGTTTTAGATTCTTCTGCCGAATATATCGATCACGATTGTAGTCAGTTTGAAAGCGGTAACATAAATTTTAATAGTAGTAACAACGAACATCAGAATTCTGTTATGGCAACTACTCACCGTAATCGCGGCAACGAGAATGGCTCTATAGCGCCTTGCATCGTGGAACCAGAATCTGACGATCTCAGCTTTAAGTCCAGCATAAACTCGGAAATCAGACAGTCAGATAGTGTGGCAAAAAGTTCAAAACTGCTCGATGCACGTAGAAAGCAAAGTGTGCCATCAATAAGTAAGAGCACTAAAAGATTGTTATCGCGGCTTAGTAAAAGATCAATAAAGCAAGCTCAACAACAACGCAGTTGTAAGCGCCTGTTTCAAATACGGACAAATCCAGAACTTGTAACACCGTTGCCAGAAATCCACAAGTCGAAACATATTTACGTAGCGACAGCATCGTCGGATGATTTTCCATTTCAATGTAACAGCGACATGTCCGGATGTTCAAAACCTATCAGCGAACCTGATCTAGATTTTTCTGAAAAATATTGCGCCGAGTTAAGTAACACAAATTAATTTTAAGATAACTGCAAGAACTGATGTTACCCCTTGATTAATATTCTATATGATATTGATCTCACAGACATGTTTTAACCTTTCTGTGGAAATTTAAGAATTTGCATTTGTTATAACTATCAAATTCAGTGGGCAAAATGTACTTAAGCGTTCTGCTACTTCTTCTGTAAATGGCTCCAAGCTTTCGAAATATCTAAATACATTTGAAACCCCATGTCCTATAAGAGCACCGTCACGGCAGTAAAACTACAAACTTCATCTTGGACTATTATGAGTTTAATTTAGGTTTAAATACGCAAATATATATGCATGCCACTAATTCTTTTAATGAACGAAATTTCTTTTCTGTCGCTGCCCTAAATTCAGAATATTATTTTCAAAGTTTGCTAAACTATATCATAAATAGGTACTGTTGCATGTATGTATTTATATGGTTATTTATTTTAGTTGAGATTTATTTTACGTTTAGAAATACGAGGTGCACGTTCTAAATTTCATTGTCAGACCTATCGAGAATTCGAAAAATAAATGCGGCGAGTCAGAAAATCAACCCGAAATAGCAGGGAAATTATTTGTGTTATTTCATTCTGCAACGTAATTTAAATAATCACTTAAAAAGAAGTAAATTTATGTCTATTACTAATTGCTTTAGTTGAAAAAGTAATTGCCATCATTACCATTGGGCTTGCCCTTGGTAATACTGAAACTTAAAACGGCAAAATAAATATTTGGTATCTGATTAACCAAAACTCAAATACGCCCAGATTGCAGACTACTCTCAGTTTTCGCAAGGATAACCGTCATTTTGGAATAAATTTACAGATTCTGACTGATACTACTCCAATTGAGACGCGTTTGTATACAAACAAAATTATAAATCAGTATCTAACCGTTTCAAGGGCAATTAAAATAATGAGCTGTTTTGGTAGCTTTACGTTGCGTTCAAGGAAGTTGATAAAATTTTTTGCATAATCTATATAAATAAGCTAAGGTAAATGAAATCTCAACTAGTGTGAAAATTGTATCTTAACTGAAAGACATAAAGTTTAATTAATGCTATTTGAAATGTGAAATTAAGCAAAACCAAAGCAAAAATAGAATATATTGCGCTATAATAAAGCCAATTGTGTAATAAAAACTGCCCTATATCAAAAACAACAAGATATGATCAGCAACAAATGCGGGCGTGGTCCGAAAATTTGGAGCTGATGCGATCTTTGTGTTCACTTTGCGAAGTACTGCATTAGCTGAATTAATGATTTACCATAAGTTTTCAAGTTGCTATTGTTGGCTCGCTTTACCAGAAGAGCTTTAACAATCTGAGTGCCGTATCCAAAGTGTACCAATGACTGAGGAGCATCTTTTATTGTTCAGCATGCTTGCTGTGTTCGATATCTAGCGACGACGTATATTCGTTCTTCGGTACAGGGACATGCAGACGGAAAGTTAAACTATAAAAGATAATATTCATTTATCCATCTTCACGTAATATAAAAGTTTACGAATTAACCTTTACCGCGGGGGTTGGCCTTCAGGCAGCCGGCCTATGGAGCAGCGGCTTAGAACAGGGCATAGAATGTTGAAATTTTTAAACGCCCACAATTTTTTTCAAATTTTCCCATTTTTGTTAATTTTTAATTAGCAGAAAAACGAGATCGTCATATATATCTGTAAAGAAGCAAGATTTATAATTTGTCGAACAGTTGAGAATTTTAGTTGGGCGATTATTGTAAAGTCAATGTAACCGTACACGTAAAAAAGAATGAAATAAAATCCATTCGTTGGTGATGTTCTATGAATTGTATTATGAACCTGCATTTAAAAATACTCCAAAAAGTGATATTATCATTGTGAGTTTAATGGGAGCGATTATGACGGGCTTATATGGTTTGTTTTATTATTTTAAGGTTACTTTTGGGCACGTTTTACACGATTCAGAAGCTAAAAATTATAAATTTTGGCACAAAATATACCTCATTTTTGCACTTTTTCAATATTATTATGCTAAACAGGAGCTAAAATGGGTAGATAGTTTTTTGCAGTTTTTGAATGCGTTATACCTACAGACAATATGAACTGAACGAAAAAC
>JASANE010025615.1:0-79804 GCA_030248225.1 Trileptium ribeirensis
TGTGGAGGTTAAGATGGTCAGTGTACATCTGACGAAATGAATAGAGAGCAAAAATAATAAGAATTTCTCCTTATTTATTAAGTTTACTAGAGCTGGCAACCCAGGCATAGGCACAGAAACCAAAAGGTTTGGCAAGTAAACATTTTCGCAAAAATAAAAGTTTGAAAATTTGGGAATTTGACCAAAACGTGTAACCCTGGCTTGGAAAATTAGACTAACCTGACAGTAATTCAGATGAATTATCACTTAAATTTTGAGAACCAATCAAGATTTCTAAAAGTATGATATTGACATCTCATTAATACGAATCATATTGCTGATGAGCCTTTGTAAGTGAAAATTTGAGTCAAATTCAATGCCATCAAAAACTTTGTCTTAAGACGTGCTTTCCGAAACTGTTTGAGAACAACGGTTCTACCTCTCCAAGATGGTCGCTGAATCCAATAGAGTGATATTGACCGTTGAAGCCGGTGAACTTCCCAAGAAATTGTCAAAGCATGAAATGTTGCCTGGCTACCCAGTTCCAATTGTAAGTCCGAGAACAGTACACTAAAATATAAAATTCTATCAGATTAGTTAGTATTTAGGTTATTTTAACTATTTCAGCACGTACATTTAGTGTACCATGACATATAAAATTAATTGAAGGAAGGAAATGTTGTCCCTCATATTGACAAAATTCTGGTCCCCTAAAACACCTCATCCAGTAGCCAGAGTGTATCTTAATGGAACGAAATTGGTCTGTAAGCTCTCATTTAACTGAATCCTTTCTCCCGTTGTGATAAAAATTAGCAGAGCAGTTGAGATATGAACTGACTGATCATACTGGAATGATTTGACATGTACCGAGTTTCAGAATATTGATAAACCGCACATAACTTTCTAACTTTCATCACGACATGACCACAGACAGTAGTTAAGATAATTTATTGTCAGAATCTTACCTGTTCTCCATAAATAATTACTTGAGCCAGTTAAGCCCTTCTTGAATAAGTTAGAAGCTTACGACATTTGTAGTAGTTTGTCATTTAAATCTATTGCGTTAAGTATCCTTATGTCGCGTCACTTAGAAGGGACGTATGGTTACAGATCAAAGTAAAGTAAAAGTTTAAAACTTTGTAAAGAATTGTACTTGTGTCTGTGCATATAACGAACCCTGGAAAGCTGTAAAAACGGACTCATAGGCCCTTGCAAGAATGCAATTACGCACTTGCCATAATGGTCATTTTAACGTTTCTTTCCATCTGGCTAGGCTGGGTAGGCACCCTCTTCCGGAGTGCCGTTCAAACAATAGAGCGTAAATTCGTTGCAATTCGAAAATTTCGACCCCTAGCACATATGTAGATAGACCACTATACAGCGGACATATAGTAACAAAAGGGCATGTATATAGTAGGTGTCGTAGCATATACTTGCTGCAAAGGCACATGAAGTAGCTAATAGAAAATGTTGGCAAGGGAGGAAAAAATTGGTCCCCATTTACAGTTCGTCTAAATTATTTGCTGTACTGTTTTAGGTCAACAGTCACTCCTTATGCCAATTCGTATCCCCAACGTTCGTCCCGTAAAGAATCTGGTTCCAGTATCGTCATTAAGCGTTTGTTATCCGGCTGAACGTTTGTGAAACTGTGGATGCTTCACGGAAATTGACAGTTGGGCCTAGAGCACTTGGATTTAGCCGTTAAGCACGACCTTTCAGATCATTTGCAATGTTTATTTGTAGCCCTCTGAAAAAGTGTAAAAAATTAATAATGTTAGATGGTAATCAAACCAAAAACAGTAGGTCATAAATCTCGCGTCGAGCTACTCGGCTATTTAATCACTGTACAGATTTGTTAAAATTGTTTAACTAATACTGTTCTTAGCATGTATCACATTTCCTAAGTTAGACGATAATGTCAGAGACTAAAAAAATCACAAAAAATAATTATATACTCAATATAAAAGTCTAAAGCTCGCTAGCAGGACGTTTTTGATGAGGCGACATAACTAACATGTCTTCTACATGATGCTATATATGGTGCAATGCCTGAAAAATATCGAAACAATGTCACAGCTTCGCGGCTGCGACAAAAACTACTTTGGATGAATTATACTGAAAACTGCTCTGTTAAGCACCTTGGCTTTAATTTACCTTAATTATTATATACAGAGAGCATTTATTTCACTATCTGAAAAGTAATTTTGCAAACAATTCGCTAAAAATATTTTGATTGACCAAACCGAGATCTCGGCAGCAAATTAACGGTTCGTTTGTAGTAATAATAATTATTAGCTGCTCGGTACAATAGAAAGTTCTGTTTAAAAACGAATTTATAAGAATATCGAAGTTTTGACTCGTTCCTTAACGCGCATTTCGCACAGTCTCGAAGACAGTTTGGATCGAATGGCTTCGAGTCTAGTATCTAGTACACTACTCACTGTTTAACTGCTGCTGCTCGGTTCCATGAGGAACCACACAAAGCGAGCGAACAGTAACACACGCACAAACATACCCCTCCCGGCAAAGTCGGTACGTAGATCGTTGCACCATGTAGTCTGTGACAAATGAGTCAGTTTATAAATGAAAATACTAAAACAAAATTTTCATAAAATTTTAGTCTGGAAACTTTTACAAATTTTTTACAGTTAGCTTTAGATGAATGTGAATATCGAACTAAACTGTTTGTATAAATATTTTTATTTGTCACATGGCATTGTTGAAAAGAAAAACCTTAAACTTTTGCCTACTAGAAATCAAAACTGAATTGGTAAATTTTTGGAGCCATGTACGCAAGTTTATAGAAACTAGCTCCATGTGTTTAGCTGTTCGTCGACAGATTAGAAATAGGAGCAAATGCTTGGTATTTAACAAGTTGAGTTGTAGCAGCCTTTCGCATTATATATGTTGCTTATGGGGAATCTTCTGTGCTAGAGTTAAGCAAATTAGTTTTCAGTGAGGAACAGTTTAGCAAATATGGCCATATTTAATGTGCAACCCTTCCAGTAGTAATCAGAGCATATTACGACGCGTTGTGTTAGCTGGGTTTTTAGCGTTGCGATCGTTTGTACGTGCGTTATGATACGCTTTCTTTTGCAGGTTCTTAAGGAATCGAACATCCTAGATAGAACAGTGGCTTGAATACTCCGCAGGCAATCATAAGGCGGGTTCGATACGAGGTGCCAGCATAAGATTTTGTTAAACATTTCACGATAAACAAATCAACTTTGGTGTTAAATGGCTACGGTAGCTTGACAAATTACGAAAAAATTTATTCGTTATCAACTAAGTGACTCGAACAGTTATGTCATAAAGTTAGTAAAGGTAGAGACTACTGGGTAACTGGTCTCTTAAATAGTTAAGACGCAGTTCTGTTCAACCAGCAACTATGTGCCTTAGGTTATATCTCTTGCTGATAAAAGTTTGAATATTTCTGACACATTTCCCATCAAAACCTGTGTGTTTGGCATCGTATGTATATTTTCGTAAGCTGGAATAACGCAATATAGAAACACGGTTCCATTTAGAGAATATAATACATATACAAAATTTAAATGATAAATATATATATGAGTTCATATAAACTAACAAATCTAATTAATGTCGTTCAGTTGAGTTGCAGGGATGATATGGAAATGAATTTTTGATTTCCATTTCCATCCCATTTGGACGAAAACTTCGTAGAGATTTCCGTGCAAATTTCCACGAAAATCTAGAACACATCATTGTTACTCAAAAGATGTTAAGAGAAACAATTACGTGGCGTATTCCACTAGCGCTTCATAAACATGGTCATTTCTGTCCTCCTTGGTTCACGGGGAATATTGGCTCACTACCTTACATGCAACTATTGGTCTGTTGAGCTTACAATGTTGAAGACAACAACGTCAAAAAGAACTTGTTTGTAAAAACCCGCTGTTACATTTCTCACCCTGCTGCCACTTGTCAGAGAATAGTCCTCGTATATACATCACGGGACATCGATGAGCAGTGATGTAAGTAATATTCATGATGCGAAACTAACGAAGCTAGTGTTTTATACCAACAATTACCCAAGCGACAAGTTTGTATTTTTGAGCTATAAGTTGCTAAGAAAAAATATATCTTGGAGCGTACACTGCCGAGAGGCAAGCTACGATCTTGGCTCGTAAAGTGTTGTTAGAGATATGTTTGATCTGGCACCCCGGCTTCATGCTAGAAATTAGAGTTTAGGTTTGTATCTAGCGGCTGAAGTCGGGACGCGTGGCTGGTTTCCACGCTGGCCATCAGGCGCGACCTCTACGCGATGGGAATACCTAGCTGTAAATTATGTAGGTTATACCTTGAACGCTAGGTATTAAACTAACATAAACCGTGGACAAACGGGAGCTACAATGTCGTGACATTGCATTATTTGGCAGAGTTTTATGGATGACAAAAGCAAACTGAATTACTATTTCAGAGTTTTTGCGTAACAATAATTTTGCCAAAGCAAAATTATTTGGCAAAAAAATTATTTCCATATGGAAATGGCATTTGTATGGAAAGGAAAACAGTTTGCACCCCATCCCATTTGCATTTCCTTTTTCATGAAAATTTCCATTTCCATGAAATCCCTGGTTAGTTGGCAGGTAGCTCGTTTGCGTTAAAAATCACACAAGTACCTAAAGTATAAATGCCCATAACCTGATTGTGTGTGGACCGATTTGACTCAAAATTTGACTACTACATGTGTGCTTTATCCTGCAATAATTTTAGTCATTATAACTATTCTTTTGCCGAAATGAGGAAAACCTTCAATTCTAAGCCATAACTTGCATAAATTTCGCTATTGCAAATCGTATTCTCGTTTAATGACTGGAGCACATGTAGCAGGGTTAAAGACGAGACGAAATCGGCACAAGATTTTGCGCTGCCTCCTCAAACTTACATATATAGACACACTTTTAGCATTTGTACATTATCTAAGGTGCATCAGTATAATTAATTCCCTTGCCGCATAGCACACGACGCCCATATGAAATGCAGTAATACACTCGAAATAGCAACGAATCACTGGCATTACGATAAATTGAAAATATGAAAAAATTGTCATGATGCTTGAATTCAGCGCATTCAGAAGACGTGTTTGAAACATAAATTTTTCTATTATTATATATACGTATAAAATATGGAAAATGATGCATCGTGTACTTCAACGGTACCAGATCCGACCCTATCCGCGGACAAACAACCCGAACTCCGAAATTACCACACTGCCATCTTTAGTTGGTATATTCGTTAGGGACTTACCGTAGCATCTGGTACAACGTATTTATATATCAAAGTTTTCTAGCAGTAAATGCTTGCCTTTTGACTTGCACTGTGTAATTTGCTGTAGATAAAACACAGCATAGTTAAGCACAGATCAATATACAAGCGCTTCGATGTAGCTTGTGTTACCACTGAACTTGAATTATTTAGTTAAGGACAGCTCTGAACAACAGCTAGTCAGTTAAAATTTTATTTAAGTTTCTTAGACAATCGTTTCATAGACAACAACTTTTTACATATCGTCATCACAGTAACACAACATTTACAATATGATGAAAATCATACAGCAACAGAATATTATCTGTGTTTCAACTACTAAATCAAAAGCCTGGACTTATGCAGTGTTCCGTCGAAAAAAGTGATTTCAATTAGCACGGATTCGCATTTATGGCCGCTAGGATTATGATACATAACTCGTTATAAACCGTAGATAAAAAGCCGCTCTTCCACGGAAAACATGTCAAATACAACTGAAATAAAACTTGTGTCGTAATTTATTGGTAATAGCCTTTTTCTGGCTACAAATCGTTGTGCCTGAGAAGGGTGGGTTAAGCCCCACTGGATTCGTCCCCGTTGGGTAGTGTTCAAGCATTAAACCTATATTTTCGATTTTACGTACAACCATTATCGATCATTAAAATTAATCGTAGTAATCTTGTTTTTGAAATAATGCTAGATATATGCTATCTACTTTATGTTTGGCTGAAATAGATGGTTCTATGATGTTGGCTAGACCAGTAATAAACCATTTTGTTGTTGTTGTTAAAACCGTTCCAAAGTATAGTATAGTTGTCTTCTTTTAAATAATATTGTTAATACTATAAAGGCGCAACATTGATTTCAAATTTAATGCATCCAACATCAAAGCTGTCATAAAACGCTCACTGTACCAATCATTGTAAGTGAGGTTTTGTTGGAATTCGCTAAGGAAATTGAATAATTTCGCTCTAAATTATCAGCACCAGGATGGGAGCAGCACATTGTTGCACCACCAGATTTAACTGAATGCCCGATCATCCATGGTGAACCTTTATAGTTGGCAATCAAAATAACAAAAAATAAAAATATACAAATATTATAAAAACAATAAGACTATTTCTTTACCAAAGATGAATCCCGGTCAGAGCCTCTTCCCCATCAAAATTTTATGGATCCACCAGTACGTAGTTACAGTGATTGAAGATTTTCAGATTGTATGTAATTAATATGCATGAACAGAATTAATGTGCATATTTATTACTACACTCCAATTTTGTATATAAGTGGGCACAAGTTTGGGTCAGGGCTCAGTTCAATTCCGACGTTGCCGCGCCATTCGTATTTAATAAAATTGAATTTTCACTTGAATAACGTTGAGCCTGACAGGGGATTCCCAGGTACAATGTGCGAAAATTAGAATGACCAACTCGGACACTAATTCCCCTCATATAGCGCCACAGTAAGACAAATTATAACACTGTAAAACACTTTATACAATTAGCTAAAAACCGCATAATTAATTGTAGCATACAGTATATATTAATGATTGGGTATTTTACAGTATTAAAGTATACCCGTTTCAGCTGTTAAGTACGCAAATTCTACACAAAATCATTTTACAACATATGTAATTAGTATTTATTAAGTATAATTTTTTATTTACAAAAAGTTAAATATATATTCATGCGACTGTACAATATTTAAAACATGCGCACTGGACCCATTAGGGTGGGGTCGTAATGGGGTGACTTTCATCGTCACAGGGTTTACAGTTAACGGCACTTCACATAATACAACACTCATATTTTTCACCATCCTGCGTTTAGTTTGATTTAGCTATAAGAGTGAACTATTGAGAACAATGTCTTGCTTCACGGTTTAGATATACAAATATACAGTTAGTTATGTTGCTGATTTACAATCCGTGCCGTCATGTCTACGTTAGCATTTCTAAAAGATTCCAAACATTTGTGTGTGGCTCAACGCATCCCGCCGACAATAAGGACGCAATAAAGAGCTTATCCGTAGACTTTTAAACTACCAATGTCCGCCATGCTAGTTGAATTCGAGTGAAATAAGCGAGCGAAGCGAGCGAGCGAGTGGAACGAGAATTTTCAATTTTGCCTCTGGAGGGGGGTTGAGGAGGTCCTGTCTGTCTGTGTCTCTGCGTGTGTGTCTGTCGCACCTGGATCTCGATAACGGTTGGGCGGATTTTGATGCAAGATAGGCTTGTTTAGGTGTAGGGACGAAGCCCGATTTTTGAATTTTTTCCCGAGGGAAAAGTTATGGGGCAAAATGACGTCATTTTGGCTCATTTTTCGGGCAACCTCTCTAGTTTTTGCGACTTTTCTCAATAAGTAAACGAGGTATACGCAAACTAATAGGCCTATTCCATGTAGGTTTACCAGGGCTTTGCAATGATATATAACAAGTTTTTCAACTACTTCTCAATCTGGAGTCTATAAGCTTATAGTTGGCGCCAAATTTCATATTTGGTGAAAAGTCGTGGGAAATGCAGCTAAATGTGTGTTTTTTTGTTGCTTTTTTTGTCTCGTATGGCGTTTTCTGGGCCAACAAGCTCATTGCGAGTGTCAAAAATATTGTGTGGCAAATATTTTTCACACTTCTGCTTCATACTTGGTGTGAAAATGAGATTTTTCTCAAGTGTCGGTTTGAATTCTTTAACGTTCTTTTCACGGTCAATTTAGGGTTTTGTTGAATTATTAAATTATTAGTTCATTGTTTTTGTACTCGTTGTATGATGTTTTGTCTACTGTATACGTTGGCTATCAAAAGAGGTGGGCGTAACTATGACTCATCACTCACGGTTTATATAATGCTGCACCTGCTTACTGTGTGTAGGCTTTGTTTGTGTATGCTTTCTACAATAGACTTCGGGGGATTGTTCTCACCACTCGAATTCTGTCTCGCAAGCGAGCTTCACTAGTATATAATATCGTCAGGGCCTACTTCAACTCAACTCGACATCGTTAAACGACTTCCCATGTAAGGGTTCAAGTTGAATAATTTTCAATCGATTATAACCAATTTTTCGCATCATTTCTCAGAAGGTAACCTTCGCTTTGCCTATTGTAAAAAACATTGTTAAATACATTATAAAGTCAAATACGAGAGGATACTGTTTCAAACAATACTTTAACAGGCACGCGAATAACAAAAACAAACCTCATTTAAGCAAGCAGCAAATTGGTAACAATTATGCGCGACTAAATTTAAGTTGACCTCGCTTACCATCCTATTTTGCGATTCCCGATGTGGAATCCACATCCATTGTTACATAACAAATAATCGATTTAGTTCTTTGCTAGCGCAGACTAAGAGATTTGCATTCGGTTTAGGATTGTTTAGTAACATTTTATAGCGTTTAAATAGGATTCGTCTCTGTTCACGAACAAATTTAATGTAAGGGTGACGTCATAAACGGAACGTCCCTATTATTTATAAATTAGTGTTCGCGAACAAAACCCTTGTTAATTGAACTCCAACAAAATTCTGTTCGCGAACATAATTTAATATTAACGAACAAAAACAAAAATTTCCGGACCGACTAGAAAATTTTCGGTGACGAAATTTTTAGAAAAACAAAATAGGATGGTCAGCGGTGTAATTTTAAGTTTAGTTGCGCATTATTAAATTTCGCCAAAGTTAAAAAAACGCCATAAAGTGGTCTACTATAGCATATATATTACCTCAATTAAAAACATGTATAAAAACAAACTAAAATCACGATTGGTAAAACACACCAAAAGCGACTAAAGCATAGCCTCAAAAATATTTTGCCAACAACAGAATTCCTAAAACATTTTTTCAGAATTTTGTAGTTTACCTAATTAGATAGTTATTGAACTTGGATTTGGGATGCTGTAAACGGCCATATTGCTCTAATCTGGTTCTTTTAAAGCCAGCCTTATCACCTATCTGTCTATCCACCTAGTCAATAAAAAATATTATGCTACGAAACCACAAACGTCGCCATATTCTCATGCATTTGTACGGTGACATTCTACAATTCACAGATACGAAACTTAAAACAAAATGGGCAATAGCAGTTTCAGTGCCAAAATGTTGTATTATATGTTTGAGTAATATTGTTTAGTTTATATATAACACAAATTACATACCTGTTAATGTAAGCATAGTGCATAGAATATGTTGACGATAAACCACTAATACAGTCAAAAAATGCTAGTAGTTTTGCAACGTTGCTCAAGCAGATTGACTTAAGTTTGTTTTTTAATGTGACAGAAATCTCTAGACAGATGTTAGTGGTGAGGACTTACCCCCTTTTGTTGTTATACTATTCATTTGTCTGTTCATATCTTATTCGTTACGAAAATATATGGTTGTGTTCTACGTACGTCAGTAAGCATGGTGCTCTAACGGCGCTTAATGAATATTCATTCTCGATCCGTACGAGCGCGTTTCAAAAGCAGAACACTGCAGTAAATGCATAGCTCATATGTAACATTATAATTTATACAAACTGAATAAAATTTGTCTGTTTGTAATATAAATAAAAATTATAGTAGTAACTAGACCTTACCTATGTTAATCTTTGCTCAATAATGCAAAAATAGCGTAAATTTTTGTTTCAGTGATTGTTCCAATGAATCGAAACACTGTTTTAATACATAAAAATTGACCTTCGGTTTTAATGAAAGTCCCCATTATGCCAAATTCGATCTAATATTTATATAGAAAATATGCATATTAATTAACTTGAAGCGCCACACCACTACAGAAATTACGTGTTTATATGCATACATAAGTACGTATTAATTGATCACAGTCAGACTAACCAGATATTAGAAATAATGTAGTACATACAACGCATTACACGCACACAAAGTTTTCTTCATATCCGGTAGTTTAAGATGGGGTTTTCAATGGGCATCGATCTCGCTAGGTTTATGAATCACTATTAGAATTAAACTTATACATTCATATGCTATTAAGCTTAAATATAGTATATCTAATAGTATATGTTATATATGTAGCATTACATGTAATATACTAGGTGCTTGCAGGGAGAGTTAAAAATGATTCATAGTGATGACTACCGGTTCCTAGAATAGATTCTTGTCAACGGTTGCACATTTGCAACGCGTAACAAAACCAAAACCGATAAGTTACAATCTTTCCGAACCCACCTAGAACGTCTCAAACAATACTAATAACTAACTTGAGTTTGATTATATTGAGGTTTCAATTTTAATTTCTTCAACAAACGCAGTCTCACAATACATTATGGACATAGCGGTAATTTGCAAAATATAGCAAGCCATATGTCTCGTTATTTCAGTGGCCAAGAATAAAGAAGGAATCTAAGTTTACAGTTCCAACGTTTAAGAAAAAAATCCACTTTAAGTGCCAGTTTGATATTAGAGAACCCAAGTGCATGATAGTATGAGCACATCAGGAGTGAATAGTAATGCTTTTATTGCATTCACAATCCCAGCAAACAATATAGGTGCATTCGAGCCTTATAAATCCAGCCAAGAGCAGATGGCAGCCAAATTTTTTGAAGAGCGTGACACTCTTCAGATTTCTGTCTTTATCGTATGCCGTAAGTCTTGGATCACTTTGTCCTCACTCTCAGGTACATGACCAACATTATTGTCAGTTACAAACCTGACGTACCCCACAGATATTTTTGGAAATCCGTGTTAGGTCCCATTTGTGTTCTTGTACCACCAAACGTTACACCCCTTCATTATCATGGACCTCATAATTTACGTCTGATGTTTTTTCACGACCAAATTCATATATAATATCGATTATATATTACGTATTACGATTATGTCCAGTGCTCTTTTTCAGAAGCGAGATTTTGAGATGAATGTTGGTGTTGTTGCGACGTTGTCATGGAAACGCGGTTCTGATCATTACCCGCACTCGGATCAGTAACACCGGGTAAGTTCGACGATAAAGTCGAAGCAGGTTGTTGCTGTTGCTGCTGTTGTTGATAAAAACTCGATTTTACTTCGGCTCGTAGTGATTCCAAATGCTTGCGAGCCTAAAATAAGAAATATACACCGTTAGGTTTACCTAGGAAATAATAGATCTTAATTATTTAGTTTATCCATTAATAATCTATAAGACGTCTTCGGGTAATTCCAATTGCTTGCCTTTTAAAGTCTATTACATGAGATAACAGAGACAAAATGAACCCCCACCCCAAAAGAATAAGGTTAAAATGTTATCTTTCATTTTCGAATAAATTTCGGTTGCCGCAAGATATATGTTTCTCGGTAACTGCACTAGTGCATAGTTTTGTTATAAAAACGGCTAGGATGAACGGATAAGACGAATGTTCTATTTTGTCCGATAACATGCTTTGAACATTCGGTACATAATTTCAACATTATTTATAGCTGTATGATATCGTTTCATAAGTACTGTTGAACAACGCCGACTTTTACACCAAAATTAAGTCTAATTTTGTTCTTTCCGTAAAATGGTATCTGCGAAAAAAGCTGTAAAAATGTTCTCGGTACAGGTGACATGAAATATTGCATTTCCAGTCTTAATATAAAGTATGTAAATGACTTTTTAGCAACTAAATAAGAGAACAAAAACTACAAATTTTGTGTCAAGATATGGTATTTCTGCTGTTAATATTGCTTGCGACTGACTGACAGCATTTGGTTTAAATTTATATAGAGCGTCTAAATTTTAAGAAGCTACCTGCTGCGTCAGCCACATTTTCCTACCATAATTCAAACTACGAACACATAGCCAAAAGCAGCATTTTGATAAAAAATTTACGTATATTTAAATATCATTTAGTAACTGGTTCCATTTGGCTCTATTTTTTATTGAGCATGTTTCGTTTTTACGAAAGACGGATGGTGTTGAGTTCATCCCACTATTCATATTTGATTATTGGCGACTCAAATATAGGCTGAACGTTGCTGTTATCATTTCTAGCTTTGCAACAAATGTTACTATTTGCTTAAGTTATATAAGTTATTATGTATGTTTTATATCCATTAATTGAGTTTACTAGTTATCCGCTACGCTGGATTTAACTATTATTCATGACTTATACTGGCTAACTAATGTTCAAAAACTAAATTGAACGGTCTCAATGCAGCATCTGGTGTGTATATGAACGAGGTGTATTACATCTTGACGGTAAGTAGTAGCCGGCATGAAATGAAGCAGCATACAAATGACAAAGATCACAATTATAAAAGACTGAAGCATAAACACTGTGCACACGTTATAAAGACAATCGTGAATCATAACAACAAACTAAAAACAGAAAACTATCGTAAATTATTCTTTTAAAACGGACTTTGTCATTCAAAACTAATCAATCTACAGTTTCAGAAGCTACGTGTGGAGCACCATCCATCCCATACAATAATACCGGTGGGTAAACTTAATAATACAATATGCCAGCAAATAGTAAAGAAGACAATCTCAGTTAAACCACTCCTCAAAAGTTTACAGCTGTCTTCCGCTTTGAATTTCAATCCTTCCACTACGTATATTCGTGTATACAAGAGTGTACAATTTAATAGATCAATCTTACAAACATATGCCCGAATGCATGAGATTAAGTGACCCAAATATAAAAAATCTGAATAGTTGTGTTTAACGCTCACGGCTCTATGTGGGAACAGCGATAACATGCGTGCCGTGATATATCAAAAAGCTAAACTAAATGACATGTCATTATTCAAGATTTTTAATTTGAAGATTGATTTTTAATAGAGGCGTTTTAATTTCATTTTCGGCGCCTGGATTGATTTTACAGTCATCAAAATTAATTTAATTTCACTCAATAAAAAGTCATTTGCCAAACTGAAATCAAATTGAGTGAAACCAAATTTAGTTACGTAAATATAAAATCATATTAATTGTGCTCAGATATCTTGACCGACATAAATGTCTTGCAAGAATTGGACCAAATTCTTTATAATATCAGTAAATAAGAGGCTCCCCACCGCAGCGTAAATAATCTCAATTTGCAATTATATTTTTGGAACCATTCGATTTAGAATACAGATATGGCTCAAATAATAAAATTGCACCAAGATATCTTCATGTACTTTCCCCAATTATAATTAATCTAAATGCTCGAGCACAATTTTGCTAAAAAATTTGATTCTAGACGCTATAAGTTTGTTTCCAAAATTTCGTTGAATTATTTTTAGACGATTAAAATTTCTTATGGTACGCTTTTACATCAGCTGTTAACATTTCCTTTGTAAATTACCATTCACTGACCTGTATAAAATCCGATTAACAAAGAATAAAAAATTCACCTCTGTTGTTGAAATCCCAATGCCATGAAAATTAAATTTTAAGTAATCTTATTGGAAAAACGCAAAAAGGCAAAGACAAAACCGAATAGGATATACCGGACGGTGGCTATGTAACAAAAACAAAAATTTATATTAACGGCCTCACGATAGGAACAAGAAAAGAATTGATATTCCATTGGATCGTCGGCATGGCACCTTTAGCTTCGACATAGAGCAGAGTAGTAGCAGGCATAACTAGAAAACTGTATGTTTCCAGCAAAACACTATTATGGCTTAGCCTTTCTTTTCATAAAGCTGTTGGTTTGATACAAATATTTTGCATTAAAGGTAGTTCACCAGGCTCAACGTTAGCGGTGAATGCTGCAAAATATCAACGATTAGTATTATTAGATAGATATTTGACAGGACTTACTTCGGACACAAGCTCAAGACTACTGTCAATAGCAGATTCTATTCTCCGTAGAGAGTCCAGAGGAATGTTCATAAATGGGGATGATTTTATTGATCTGAAATATCAGTGTACATATATATTTCAGCAAATAATTTGGTGTAATTAAGTAAAATATGAGGTTGTTTTCCATTATCCCAAGCTCGCGTTTGGCCAAAAATGGTCAGATCCTGGAAATTTTGGCATTTTTGTGATCCTCGGGACCTCCCCTAATAATTTCAGACAAAAAATAGAATTTTTAAAATTTTATTTTTTTTTCGATTTTTTCGGGTCCCAAAGGTCCTCCCGCGGGAACCCAAAAATTTTTTTCTTAAAAATTTATTTTTACCCACCTTTCGAAGCGCCTTGACGAGTTGAATGGAATGGTGTTATCTTTAACGAGGTCCGGTAACCGGATCCTAAGTTATGGTCAAAACTGTTCAATTGCTGAGCCTCTTAGCCTCCGATAGTTTTTGACCGTAACTTAGCCGCTTCAAATGGTGGGTAAAAATCCAATTTGTAAGAAAAAAATTTTGGGTTCCCAAGGGTTCCCTTGGGACCCGAAAAATTTGAAAAAAAATTTAAATTTAAAAAATTAGATTTTTTGGTTGAAATCAAGTGAGTTCTCGAGGATCACAAAAATACCAAAATTTCCGGAATCTGACCATTTTTCGGCAAATGCGGGCTGGTAGATAATGGAATAGAACCAAATAGGATGCCCAAATATATAAAATATGAAATTTTAGGTCAACACCTTCAGTCAATGCTACTATTGCAAGCTGCAAACAGGGTATATAAAAGAAATCAAACATCTAACAACCGGCACTGAGATGTTCCATACAAACATGACTGTGAATCTTTGACATTACCGTTAATAAATACTGGTATAAGCGCCGATGCTGTTATTGTTGTTCTCAGCGATAGCTAATTCTTCTACTCAAAACCAATTTGGAGAATATATGACTTTACGCTTAAAAATAAGAAAGTCAGACAAACATGGCTCTTAAGAGGTTTATTTTGCGCAAATCAGTTAATAATAAAAACATAAAACGTATAGCCTAAAGTCGCACGTTAATAACAGCATTAAAGCTTAAAACGGTGTCTGCTTCTGCTTTACATAATCGAAAAAAATAGGTAAGACTGGCATTTAGTTATTAATATTTATTATAAAAAATAGACAAATAATTAATTAAGGCGAAACTTTTTTCTAGCATACTTAGCGAAAATAAATTTAGGACATTTTACACGCAAAATCCTATTTAATTCGATACTAATTTGCAGCATTCGAATTTCATTCATATCTATCAAGAAATAGCTAGCACTTACTTATCGACGTTTAACGTATTTTGATGAATATACATAAGTTTGAACGTCAATACTGTGGCGCATACAAACAGAAATAGCAATCTGAAAAAGAAACTAGTATACAGTAGTTGTAGTAGATTTGAACATGCGTTCAATTATTTGTACGCATGGTTGTGACGAGTTCACGCGAGTGCGATAGCAAGAGTTTGAATGAGTAACCGTGAGTACAATTCTTTGAAAGCACGTTTAGCTATCCTAATAACTTGTAACATAGCCAACCTTGCGATGAGACATTTGTACGCACGATTTTTATATACTATATTACAACGTTATTAATTATAGTTTAGTTGTAACATCGTATGTATTAAAATCGTGCGTACAAATGTCTGATCACGAGGTTGACTATGTTACAAATTATTAGTAGCATAGCTAAACGTGCTTTCTAAGAATCGTACTCACCGTTAATCATTCAAGCTCTTGGTACCGCACTTGTTTGAACTAGTCACAACCGTACGTTCAATTATACAAGAATATGATTCAAAGAGTGTATTATAGAAATATACTAAAACAATTGAAATTGGGTTTATCCAGCACATAACCAAGAGAACGGGGTTCAAAGAATTTGCCAGTTACGCGATTTATTCGCACCAATAGACAGTCCTACTCACGATATTAGGATGTGCTAACCACAGAACAATTTTTATCACACTGTCATATTCAACAAAGCACCATACTCCGTTTGTCTATCAATCGCAATTCGTGGGTTAATATTAATTAAATAAGTCAATATGTCGATGTTAGCTAAATGTTTCCTTTGATTGGTGAACTACAAAAATGTTCAGAAAGTCGTAAAAATGTAATTTCTCAAACGAAATGCGCCGAAGTAGTATGTAGGTCACACAAAGACTCTGAATAGCTCAGTAGCTGAGCGCAAATTGGGAGCCCACAGCTCACAACAATAGTGTCGAATCCCAACTATATCGAGGTCGTGAATTCGGATTATAACTCTCTCCACATTCTCTTATGTCCAGAACTATCCTGATGACTTCTATGCTGTATGAAAGTAATGTTTCCACACAGGTCATTTCATCTACGTAAAGGAACAAGATAAAGTAAAAACAAAAGTTCAACAATATTTAGATATGAACAATACGCACGATTTCAGTGAGGACCTATATCTACCACCGGACTCCGAATATACAGTTGGACATGAACATAGATCTCGACAGCGATGATTCTGCGTCAGCCAGATCATGCTCACAAGCAGTGTTATGACGAATTATCTGACATCTCAACGCTTCTTCGATATTGAAATCAACTTTATTATGATGTAATTTAGATATTGAAATATATATACCCTGTAATATACACTTAATATTTTGAGGAAAATTATACTCAGAAAAAAAAAAAGGAAAACAAAAATATAGAAGAAAAAAAAATAAAAATAATATCAATCAAAACGAATCGCAAAAAACAAAAAAGACACCAAAGAAAATACAACAAATCTAAACGAAAACAGTACAAAAAAGAAAACAAAAGAAAACCCCACAACACAACGAAACAAAAAAACAACAACCACCAATCCAACAAAAAAAACCAACACACCACAACCACCCCCAAGAAACCAAAAAAAAACAAAAAACCAACAACAAAAAACAAAAAAAAAAAGAAACCAAAACATAATGCGCGACTAAACTTAAAATGACCCCGCCTACCATCCTATTTTTACAATTGCCATATTTTTTGTAACAGAACGCTTCTTTGTGATTGCATAATGTAGTAAAACCATTTAAGAACAGCAGTAAGGTGGTATGAAATGGGTTATTTTTGGTTCGCAAATTCGTTAGTGAAATCCACAAATTGTTGAAAACATAATTTTGTGAGTTTTAAATTCGTGCGTTTTGTTCGTGAACAATGTTACAGGGAGGCATCGCTCGACACATGGGGTGCAATAACTCAGCGATATAAACTATTTTAAACATGTTGTTCAACATTTGAAATCAAGAATTTTTAAACTTGTTCGTGAACGCAAACGTATAAAAAATATAATTTGTTCGCGAACACAAACGTATATTCTTAAGCAAATGTTCGCGAACACAATCGTAGTTCTTAAATAAATTTATTTTTGTATAGATTATTTTGTCATAGAGAAATACGCAAGAGACATCAAGCATGTATGATTAAAATCACCAAGCATCAAATGTTTGCGAACATTTGCTTTTTTAAATTAAAGTTGCGTTGGAGATAATGACTTATTAATCGTGCTCGCGCTGTGTTTGAATCTACAATTTATTAGTGAACATTTTATGGGTGAAATTGTTCGCGAACAAGTTCTTTTCTATATCATATTCGACTATGATTCCAGGTTAATAATTTAATGATTGTACAAATTTGTTGAAAATTTAAAATATGAAAATTGTTTGTTCGCGAATACTTGAACATTTACAGAAAATTTAACTCGTTTTGTGAACAAAAATTTGTTCAATTTCGTTTGAGATGGCAATGTTCGCGAATGCTGAAAACTAAAAATTTTAACAACGTTCGTGTTGGCGAACAAAACGAATCCTGAATTAGTCAATGTTCTAATTAGCAGTGAACCGTTTTCTACTCATAAGAAATCGCCAAAATTCTGTTCCGAGACAGTTAGTAATTTCTGGCAGTTGGATTCCACTTTGTCCAATTTTGGTTAACGAAAAACCGTGCCAAATCCCCTGTTTGTTCCGTAACAATGGTTTTCGATTCCACATCGGCTTTGACAAAATAGGATGGCCGACGGGGTCATGTTAAGTTTAGTCGCGCATAATAAGCCAAATTCCAGCCATGTTGCTTGAGTAATTGAGAAGAAATATATACCCGATTACTGTGATCGCAATGTAATTTTGAACACTAGTTAAAGGTGTATATTTTTGGATTATATGGAATATGTTCAATTTTGTGCAATCATAAATTTATAGCATATACAACGCAAATGATTTCAATGATAGCCTAACGGACCCAAGAAACCATCTAGTAATGCCCTATTAAACATAAATTTATAGAAAACTTACATTATCACAGACATTAATAGCAATAATACAATCTTTGGTAAGCTAAAATTAAACAAAAGATCTTTATTAAAAATTACTCAAATTATCAATACAAGGGAACACTGGGTCTCTTAGTCTAGCTTTACACCGACGGGTTAGAAGCAAATAAATTTACATTCAATTTAATTATTCTTTACCTACACAACATATAAAAAACCATAAATCAAATTGTTATTGCCTAATCTGAAGACGTTCTGACAGATTACAATTTTGAAGTAATGCTGTGTTCTATAACATAATATTAGTGAATTAGTAGCTCAGTGATTGGAGCAAAGAACTCGTGAACTCTAGCCGTCGTTGGTTGGAGTTTATAGGTGTGCATAGTGGGAAGGGAGATTATTACCTAGTTGAGAAGCGCAGCTTAATTTACCTAACTCAACTTTAGGGCACACTCCCCCGGACCCCCGAAATAGGACCATTTAACAAGTTGGAACTCACCTAACCTGAACAACCAGCGAGACGGCATTTTATGTAAGGAGAAATTTTTCGTATATTCAGCGTTGGGGCGGTTCAAACCTTGAACATTTTAACACGAATCAAGCCAGATTGGTATTTAAGATTTCCTAAGTTACATAGTAAGAATACTTGAAAGATGTCTTTAACTCGGGAATTTCAATTTAAAGTGGCCCGTGAAAAAATTCTGTCCCTGATATGCCCGGATTTTACAAAGTACTGGACAAAAAGGCCTGCGATATAACAATGCAATTTCTCCCGGACCGATCAGTTTCTCTAGCGCTAGCATGCGAGAAGTGTGGAAAACAATTTATATCATATTCAGCGCACATTACCCAAGGTATATTAGTCGCGCCACAATCAAGGAACAAGGAACTTAAAAGAGTGCGCATTTTGAAATTAACCAGAAACCACACATGGCCTGTGAGACATCCTCTGTTATGAATTAATATGGGGAATAAAGACGAAAGACGTGTAGATGAAAAATGTTTAAGGGTATACAGAAAATTTTGCGTTGATAGTCGATTAAAACAGAGCCTTTGACTACATTATTTTTTAATAATTTAAGTTAATTAAAAGACTTTTTGCGGTGGTATCAGTATTATGTCCATGCTGCTTAATAGCCACACATGCAATGAAAATTTGAGCAAAATATACATCTGTTTTAATAATCTGTTAATAATTTAAGTTAATTAAAAGACTTTTTGCGGTGGTATCAGTATTATGTCCATGCTGCTTAATAGCCACACATGCAATGAAAATTTGAGCGAAAACTAGCAATCTGGTTCTAATTCACGTAAGTGAATGCTAAAATAGATGCTATAGAAGCTGAAATAAAATTTAGCTCATTTACACACATCGTGAAGCACAAAATAAGGGTGCGTTCACACGCCCAAACATTTAGCTTAAAATTTGATGAATTTTGATCAAAATTAGACTCTTATTTGTAATGGAAAAATTTAACGAATTGCCCTACTACAAAATTTGAGATCAAAATTAGAGCTCAATATTTTTCAGTTTGTGCATATTTCGTCAACGATTGGCTAAAGGAATATATTTGAAAATTTTGAACAATGTTAGGAAGTTCAAATTAAAAATGTCAAACACATGGCTTCAAATTTTGACCATAATTTGATCAAAATTACAGCTAAAAGCTTGAACATATAAACGCACTTTAAGTAAGCAATTAGTTTTGCAATTTTACTTAAATGTCAAAATTATATTTTCTAAATTTGCACATTATTAGTATTCAAGTTATGTCTATCGTAATTTGTATCAGATTCTAAGGTGACGCGTATCCTTTGCTTTCAGCTATGGATACCGTGAGCACATCGTCTTTCAGTTTTGGGCATACATAGACACATGAAACCAATTTTTCAATGAATGCTTTGCTGATCAGCTGGTGCAATTCCAACTATAAATATTACTTAAGAGTTACACGGTATATTAGAACATGTTTGACTTACCTCACGAACCAAGTAAATACAGCTTGGGCTGAACAGTGAGAATTAGATGACACTTGATCTAAACAGAGTCATAAAAATGATCATAATACTAAAACTTAGGATGTACCAACAGAGTAATAAAGTTGCAAAATCTTTACAAGCTAAACAACGGAAGAATATACCCAGTAATAATTTTTGTAACAAATAGCCGTAAGCCACGCCGAATCTAACTGCAGTGAATGCAGTCATTTCTCAGTGAATTACGATTTTAGATGCAATGCCTTTTATAACCCCTCTCTATTCACCACATTGCTTATTTGATCATTTGCAAGACTTATATGATGTTAGCGTGCCAATTCCGAAATTTCATTGATTTCGTCAGTCTCAGGTTAAGCCCTCTGAAGTTAAGCATTATTATATATTTCATAATTACCACAGCAAAACTGTTTATTGCTGACTTCAAATAAGAGATAGTGGCAGCCTAGAATCTGCAGCATTTTCCGTTCCATATTCTATGAAGCAGATGCCCCTGGTTCTTACCCCTGGCCAAATTTTGGGCTCTGCTTTGTTTAATTTGCCTTGGTAATTTATTTACTGGTGAAACACCAGTTCGTACAAAACGGACAATATGTTTTTAATATCCTATTCCGAAGCTAAATATTCTGTTAATCTTATTATCTGTCTGTCCATCATGCAGTCATGTATATAGTTTCTGGAACAAAAATTACTGGAAACGCAAAAAAGTACAGACGTGAGTTGAACACCTACCCTGTGGAATGCAAGCACGACACGGTGCGCTAGACGACCATGCCACGTTTGTTTACTATTGTCATTTGAATGACATGCAATTTCAAAAATAAAATTTTCGAAACAACGCGGAGATGAAATTCTAAATAAATACTCCTAGCGCCTGTACCACCTTAGTTGACTACTAAAAACATTTTAAATTTATATACATTCGATCGGACAAACATTCAAAAAACATTACATTAATTAACAGTTGCGTTATAATAGTATAACTGCAAAAATTTTCCAAAGTAAAGTGTTGTACGCTGTTGTTGAAATAATGAAAGTTGCATATTTTACAAGATATAAAGTGTAATTGGTGTTTGTAAACGAATAAAACAAGTCAAAATGAACTCATTTTGTGACAATAAATGCTCATCTGTGATTGCAGAAATTTTCGGCTCCGATAGAGTCCAGTTTGACTCAGTAGGTTACTATTTTTCGATATGTCGAGTTTCTTGTTTCTCGCGACTATATATCGTCATATAAACTATCAGGTTTCTAAAAAATGTCAATAAATTGCGAAATCATTAAGTGAAAATATTTCGTTTTGCTAATGATAAATGAACACAAATGTTAACAAGAAACATGAGTACCTGTATATCCATGTTTCTGAATCATAGGTTCCATTGGGGTACGCGTCGATCCACTGCGGCGGGTATAAACCTAAAACAAATCAAGGTGCATAATACATCCTATCTCTGTCGAATTCCGCTCATAGTCTAAAAAATCACATACTATCAATGAGAATGATACAAAGGCGATCGCAAATATAATCAAATCGTTTTTGTCGGTTTTATAGAACGTCTTACTAGCAACATTAACAACGCTTACTCGAAGCATCCAGTTATATAAATATTTCAAATACATTCAAAGCAAAGCATACTGCTTAAAATTTTACTTGACATTTATTCAATTGATATTTTTGAAATATTTCAGTTCATCTGCGTCAAATCAACCTTAGAGCTGCTACGATGGTCACGCGTCTCGCAGAGTAAAAGTAGTGATCCGTACTCTGAAGTCTATATGAAAAAACTTAGCGTCTATTTGGGATTTACTGGAATTGTGCTGCGCTTAAATTGAGTGTACGATAAAGAAAAAATGCGTGGAAAAGCTTTTTTCAGAAAATTTGGACACGTCGCCCCTGTGAAACAAGACAACGTACGTGTGTTTCGCTTATCAATAAGTTGACAAAAAAGTTAAATATTTCTAAATACTACTGCAAATCAACTGCTGTGTATTGTGAGCTCACCTGGCTTTATATTGAAAATCACAAAACTCCCAGAAACTGATTTTTTAGTAAAAGAAATATAACATGGAAATTGTCTGTAGTTGTTTCACTAGATGCAACACTAAGGCCTCTAGCAGTGTGGCTAAAAATTTAGCCTACACACCATAAACCTAATAAGTTGTCACTAGTTAAGAAATTTTATTGAAGTATAAATAATTTTCGAATATTTAAATAGCTCTTGTCAAAGTTATATTTTCGGAATGAATTCTTAAGTAGGAACTAATGCGCTTCTACCCGCAGTCGATGAGCCTTCATTTTAACTAATTTCATGCTCCTAATTTTCGTCTTCTGTCAAAACGTTAAAAGTAACGCGCGGCGAATTTATCATTGGTGGGACATAGGATTTCCAATATAACAGTCGCGATGGACCACGGCTGCGAAAGTATAACATCACTTCGGTTTTTCAAGAACACGTATTTGCCGTAAACTGGAAAAAGTAAAAAATACGGGAACCTATGGGTGTAGTTGTAGCTTCGGGCCAGGGGAAATCGGCTTTGGGCCTCTTCGGAGGAGAGGGGGGTAGCGACCTCGCTAAGGTGGTTGCCGGTGAACGGGGTGTAGCGGCGCCGTCGACACCTATGATTTCTGCGCCGCCAGGCTGGGTCGACGATCTGTCGGGAGTAGGAGTTGCCGCTTCGTGCCGAGAAATTGACGCTTCGGTGCCTCATTGGGTAGCCTTAAAATTATATTAATTACCACCTTATTCTATGCTGATAAGAGTAACTTCTGCATAACAATATTTAGATTATTCTGGCAATGACGGTTTGATATTACTAAATGCGAGTACGTTAGTTCCTATATTAAAATAAAAGCTCGTTGAAAATATTATTTGGACAAAATCAATATTATAAAAGTAAGCTCTATTATCTAAGGTATTTATAACTATTCACCCATTAAGGTATCTATCCACTATAAAACTTAGAAAAATTCCACACATTGCCAAAAACAATGACAGCATCAGTGGTTTTGTCGAGAAAAGTGTAATTCGCATCTTTGACCGCATTAAAAAGAACATGGGATAAAATCAGCGGTATACGTATGTCAACTAATGCTACATGTATGCATTACAAAATGTGGTGTGATTACTAACTAAGCCTATGGAGGTAAGAGAGGCGTAATAATATATGAAAATATAAGCCAATGAAAATAAAAATATTATCACTATTTGGTTTGATATCACCCAGGAACATAAAAACAAAGTTGCCACACCCAAAGTTTTCAACCGAGCATGAATTCATTGTACAATTTACAAATATTGTCGTAGTGACTAAATCAGCTCAATTGAATCGTTATTGAGTGCGATATATTGGTTTAGGTCTGGAAGACTTACACACTAAGTTATATAGTATGGATAGTTGGATCTTAGGGTATCAGCGAATATTAATAATAAGAATAATTTACTCTCTCAACAACTCAGCTGAATCCAAGAACTGCTATGATTACGACTCACTTTATCACCGGTACAATTGCTGGCTGAAACGGGTTGGGCTTGAAGGACTGTTGCAGGCGACGGACTCATATCACTTTCTGACGACGAAGTTTCAGAGCTACACGAAACTTCGCCAGCCGCTGCTACTTCGGTGAGGTCTTTGGAATGTATCTGAAATGAAAATCCTTTTATATATAGCAAAACTAAAGTTAAAATAAAGTTTTCCTTCCAAAATATTAAATTTGTCAAAAACCATGTCACAGCCTATTGCTATAGCTCAGGACCAAACGCGGCCAGAGCACGCATTTTTGTTGGCGAAATCACCATTAGTAGACTATCAATTTACATGCTATTAGGATATCGGAATACTAAATTTTTTGCACTGGAGATAATATTCATCTATAATTCAATATAATCTATTTCGACAGATTTGCAGAAAATGGTCGGAAATAGATATTAACAAATATGCAAATGGCCACTATACGTTAGAGACATGAGTTGCGTCGGACCGGGTCGGACATGGAAGAGACTCCGTGCACCGAGCCAAACTCAAATCCAACAGTAAACTCAACTGTTATAATCCAGCATCCAGTAGGTCAAAGATTGATCTCTGCTGTTTGCCTGTTCTACCCGGGAAATCAAGTCCAAGCTCGATGCAATAACCCGGTTAATTAAAAACGTTATATTGCAAATCCGTTGAAAATGAGATTGGCAAAGCAAAAAGTTTTTGCAACACATAAGGAAACACGACAGTACATAAATCCTGTCTTTAATGCAAAATCACGCTAAAATGTAAAGACTGATACAGATTTTAGCTAAAACTGCTGTTATTGTATCATTTTTTATGTATGATTTGGTATAAATTTATGTTTCTTTATAAGTTTATGAAGTTTTCACCTTACAGGTCAGAAAAGTATGAGGTTTCCGCTATATCATCACTGCTTTCTTACATCTTACACGAAAACGATTTTTGGTACTACAACAATTCTACTACATCTAAAAATACATTTACGATTGGGCTTAATACATTAAACATCAATGCAGCAATCTCAAAAAACTCCATTATCGAAGAAATAGAACAACAAAATTGCATGTTTTATGTTCCACATTTGACACTCACAGCTATTATGCAAAGTTGGAATTTTTTCACAACCAATGCAGGGAAGTACTACCAGAGTATGTAGTATCCAAGTACATCAATAAAAAGACATTATCTGCGAAGTTCATGTAGCTGTTTATGAGCGTAAGGACAAATAGCATTGCCATAGTTTAGTACAACCGCCAAATACACTCACATTTTGTAGGTCTCTGTATGTATCCATTAGTTTAGTTCTTTATATAGGGTAAGCCAGCTAACAAATTTACGCCAACACTCTTAGTTTAGTGTCCTTTACTAGTTTCAGCTTATTTTGAGGATTGGCTTTCTTAAAATATGAACTTTACTCATTGCGTTCACTAATATTCACTTGGCAGAGTTGCATTTGGAAAATTATTTAAATTCTAGAACTTCATTTAGTACATAAAATGTCATAATATAATTGGCTGCCGGAATAAAGGGAATGCGTCGAAGCGACTCATATTTGGTTCGACCCTATTGGCAACCTCCGTCTGCTCCCATGAAACGCAATCACTTCAGTTATAAAACTCCGATGCCCAAAATTTTTTGATCCGCAGCGAAAAGGACAGCATTGGCACTGGAACTTCGATAATAAAAAACTTCGACGTAAAAATGAACAAATCGGTAGTAGTGGAGTCACAGCGCCTGTTCAGAATTAATTTGCTTTTAAGAAGCTTTGGTCGAATTTAAGACCGCTCTTTGAATAAATTTATAAAATTCATTTGCGACACCTATTTGGGTCTTCCCCATTACTTAGGGTCATAACCCCAAAAAATTGCCCACGTTTACAGAGCAGAAAGGTTAAATATCTCACTCGTTACATATTTAAAAAATCATTTGGGGCAAAGGAAATGCGTTTCAGACAACAACACATGTTTTAAATTAAATAATTAACATAAAACGCAAGTTTCTTGCTTTCTGTAGAAAAAATATTGCTTGCAAATTTAGAAATGAAAATAAATATTTGAGGAACGTGTTAAAATGTGAAATTATAAAGTTTGGCGTCTCAAAATATAATAATTTTTATATAATATTAATATAATATATATATTATATAATATATAATATAGATTATATATAATAATATACTAATAACTTAAGTTGTTACACATCTTACGATTTTAAGCATCATTTACGTGCTGCATTAGTTGCGGTGTTATGAGAATGCAAAACGCCTAAGCACGCGAAATCCTATTCTGAATTCCATGTCAGTTTGGCATTTCTAAGACTTGTAATTTTAAGTTTATTACTGACTTCAAGGTATGTTTTAATGAGATACATCGAAAATAATAAAAATTGCTGTCAACAGGGTTAAACATCCAAATTTTAACGCTTCATTAATTCATACTTTGTTGCCTTTAAGTTAAGCTAAAATAACAGAAAATTCGACACATACTTCTTCGGTTACGGCGGCATCAGGCCCTATGGAATAAAAGCACGAGTCCTAAAATTACCAAGGTAATTCTCAAACTTTTATACATAATTATCTGATTCAAACAAACTGCTAATATTGTTTATTAAAGTGACAATTTCATGTTTTCTATGAATAATGATTTATGAATTACATATTTTTCTTACGATAAATATTTACCGGTACTTCAGAGTTGAAAATGGATGGTTCAACCCGCGGGAGCCTCGCCCCGCCTTGTCTATCAATTTGCGTGCGGGGTGAAACGGCGAAGCTTAGTGTACTGTTCGAGTAATGTTTGTGCCTATCGGGCGTTCATAAATGGAGACATAAGCTTAACGAAGAGCAAGGCTACGCCAAAAAACCAGTGATGCCATAGACGTCGTCCATGGAGCATGGCGCGCAAACATTTTTCACTGACTTCACGTTTACAAAGCCATGTTCGCCTCATTTCTAACATGTTTTTACAGCTATGATGTAACAAACAACAGCAATTGTAGTGCATATAATCTAAGGCACAACTTAGCATGCTCAGGCCAACATTTTAATGAATGAAAACCGATATGAACTCAAGCTGGAAAGGAAAAACTCAAGAGTGATCTTTTTCAAAAATTCGCATCATCGTACTATAACAACTATTTCCAAAAACGTTTGCAAGTATGAGAAGCTGGCTGTTGGAGGTATTCCAAACATGTTTTTTTGCAAATTTCATATTGTTTGCTTACTCCAATCACGATTTCCTTGTAGTCATTACAATTTTAGCGTGGTAATCAGTTACTACTTTCGGGAAAACGCTACAATGATAATTACATTGTCCCAGCTCTGTTTACCATGCTTTGTATTGCTTTTGTAATTAATTAGTAACCTGTGTGGTGCAGCGTGGCGGATCGGGGTGGGGCGAATGGCGGTGCGCATGGGCAACAGGGCGATACGGCGCATAATTGCCTGCCGTGCTTTCAATTCTGCGGTACTTATTCAGCTCAAATTCGATTCAGATCAAATTTTATAGCCCAGATTCAATTTTTCAACTAAAAACCTTACGTGTCAACAACATTTTTGGCTCGAATATATTTCCAATTTGTAATGCGCTTATGGTAAAGAGTTCTGCTGGAACGCGTTACGCAAAAGAAGATTGAAACGAAAAATGCATTACTTAAAACGGCGACTGGATAACAAAAATAGTATTCAGCACATCCACCGTATAATTTCTTGGTATATATTTTAGCAACATGATATCAGCGTGTGAAAAGTACGATAAACCAATTTAAAGCAGAACGAATACACCGTGCAGTGACCTATGTTCACGAAAGCGTCATAACTATAAATCCTGTATGATCGCCAGTTTGAAATTAATTTATCAAAATTAAAAATAGCGCTGAACAAACTATTTACGAACAAAAAATTTTGGTTCCATTTTTTCTTCAACATCCAAATAGTTATCCAAACATTAACCGGCAATATATAAAACGAACCTTGGACTGCTTTCGAGCAACAATACTGACGAGAAGTTGATGGGTATTATCGCGAGACAATAGCGATGCGAACAGGTAAGTCTGAAACAAGTAATGAATCGTTACAAGAAAAAAATAGGGTAATTCAGGCCAAAGTGATGGAACGACTTTCAGCCTGCACTATAGATACCACAATCCTGCAGCGCTAGAATAGTAATCGAAACCATAGAGGATCACTACAAGAACATATCACATATAACAATAATTTACCACTTTTGTCTTACCTGGTAGTTGCATTTGAAGTTATACGACATAGTATCTGAGACGACAATATTTTCTTGACCTACATAATGATTTGCATTACATTTGAACTAAGAAATAAATGTGGCGGCATATATAAAATGTTATAAATATGGTCAATCTTGATATAACAAAGCAAAACAACGTTACAAACAACCTTTAAAATTTTAGTGATAAGTTTTTTACTGGGAATCGAAAATAGTGATGTTTTAACAAAGTCCTATTTGGTTAATCAACATAAAGTATCTTTATACCCTTTGCCTTATTTGCAAGAGTGAATTTTAAGCGACCGTAAGAGTGCTCTTGCATGCAGTCCACATGATAAAGCTTGTAAAAAAACAACTGAATACGATCTCCTAACTAGCCAGCTATGATTTTTTATGTTCTCCAGTGACATTTTCAAAAACGTTAGCCTCGCCTAAACAAAACAAAGCCCCTCATGCTATCTGTACTACTTAAAAGAGTAAAAAATTTTACTAAAGGTAACCTTTTTCTTCTATATGACACATAAGAACAAATTTTGGGATAGTACTGTGAAAACGGAGGGGGCGGGCTCGATTTCCTCAGCAACAAGCTATAAATTTCTACAAACTTAAATGTATACTTTCTATACCATTCTTGGCTTGCTTGCATTTGCTAACAAGCTACAAACATAAACACATCCAATCTTTTTAATTAAGTTTTTTTATTTGCAAGGCCTATAATATTAGTATCAGATTTTGCGAACATTATGGTACACACTAGCCAATACTTGGTCTAAACAAATCATACCTTGCCGATATTAGTATGAATACCGATTGCATTTGGAATGATTCGTGCGGTTCGTTCCTTTGTAACCGCAACTATTGACCCTACATCAACTTCAATCTAAAATAAAAATCAAAACGTATCTATAAAACATATTCAATACGTACATTAAAAATTACTACGAATGGCTTTTCCGTTTTAAAAATATATTTGGGTTTTCTTAGATATTAAGGTATTTCTAAATAGAGATGGGACACAGCGGGATGAAGCAAAACATCACGGAGCGGTATATACGTATAAATTTTCAACAAGAACTGAAAAGCTTCATGTGAAAATGTTTACAGTCAAATCGTAAAAATTATAAGCTGAATCACAATAATAGTTCAGATATCAAAACCCTGACATCGCTGAAACTTAGGGAGGTACTATTTCAATTTGTTGTCTTAACTGAATTGGCAATAGACACAGTTTGCATTGATCTACAACACAAAAGCGCATCGACCGGAAAATTCCCGACTACCATAAAAAGTGCATTATACAAAAAAAATTAAAAAATACAAAACAAATAGAGATTGGTAGAACCTAGTGGCTAACTAACAAAACCGTTATTTGTATAAAAGCAGCTAACAAAGGCTTCAAAAGCAAATAAAACAAAATCATATTTTAATTTTCGGTATCAAGCATTTGACCTGAAAATAGCTAAAATAGCGAAACGCTAAAGAGCTATTTTGTGCAAACTATTATTATCCGGCAAACTGCATTCGTGCAAACTATTCATCTTTCATTTTCCTAATGTGGTGGTTTAATATTAAAAAGGCGTATTTTACCAAACCTAGTGTATTAAATGCCCAATGCTAACTGTGAATAAGAATATCTCTATCCTATGGTAGCGTAAAACTTTCTTGTTGTATCGATCAATTTCCTAAATAGCCTGATCAAGATAGGTCACAACGCAGATGATTTTCCATAGGTTTAATTCATACTGCAACGAGTTGAGAGCTGCAAATTTTCACATCAATTTTGGCAACAACAATATATCCTACGGAGGCGCCTCAGTCGCGAAATCCCAACTACCGCGAAAATTTGACTTTGTCATTTGAAAATAAAAGCAGAAAAGGCAATATAGATGAATTGCAAATTCTGCACCATAGCTATGCAATAAAAACCATATATTAACCGCTACAAGATGTAATTCAGGAACGGATGATGGAAATTTGTTTGTGCTATCGGCATCGTACCATTAGCTTGAACTTAGCCAATGGTTGTAGAACTTGCAACTAGGGACTACAAAATACTTTTATGGATTATCTTCTTTTTCATAACTAATTACACTCAAGTTTTATAAAAAATGATGTATTTGCGGGGATTTAGTGCTCTAAAAGCGCAAAAGTAGTTGCGGCAAACCGACAGTGCACAAGTTGCTGGCTAAAAGTGTATTCTTGAAAGCAAATTATGGATGGTCCTGAAGGAGGACAATAAAATTTGTCATACAAATTTAAAAATTATTGGTGTTGATTGTACCTGCAAAATTACTGGGAGCGTGCAATTTACTAGAACCAACAAATTTTCAAATAACCGGGTAATTACGACAACAACTCAGAAAATTACTGGATACATCAAATTTAGCAGCACCGACAAATTTTCGAATTTGTGGGTTCTATGTACCACCCACAAAATTTATGGAAATATTTTTTATCCTTCCCCTTAATTTTTAACGTTGGTAATCTATTATATCAAATTCATCACATGGTTCTTAAGAACATATCTCACGATGTGATCATGTTACAGCGATGCCGGAGGGCTAAAATATGATACATCACCTGATGAATGTGTGACTTTGTATCAACACAAATATACGCTGCGTATTATCTGGCACTTACATATTTATATATTTATTAGCTATTCAATAGTATGATATTTATAATATTATCCTTGCAGCACTGTGTAATATAAGATAGATCCGTTGCTCATGATTGTACCTAACGGCGTCACATGAAATACGTTAGTACTGTAAAATAATGACACGAACAAAGACATCAAAAGACATAGGTCATAAGCAAAAATGTAAAATTTGACAAAAGTAGTTGAAAATTTTGGGGACATTTAAGTTGTTGCTAGTAACGGACGTTCAGACAAGCGACCATAGTCGGTTATCAAAAATCAGATACAGACATGTTGTAGACAAAATTTCTAAAATTTAGACGAAAATTATTCCTATAATTACATTATCCTGAAGGAAGTGATCACGAATAGGATTATACATGTAAGTGCTCATTTGTTTCAACATTAAAGAGTCTGTTTTATTAATTTGTATATTCATACATATTATATTAGGCATTATACAAACATATTATATTAGGCATGTACAGTAACGCGTATTATATATTATATAATATGTAATAACATATGTTATTATATATACATATATTATAACATTGTATTATATATTTATATAAGTTATGCAATAATTATATATTTATATAAGTTATATCTAATGTAATAATTTGTTATTGTTATAAGTATATGTATGTATAAAAAGTATATATAATTAAAAATACCTGTATTTTTAGTCATATCGGACAGAAAATTTTGTGGATTTTATACAGTGACCCATGGTGACGAAACCGGTGGTTAGGTCACTTGCGTTATATCACATAAAGCTTAATAACGTTAAAACAGATACATGCAAAAGTTCTAAAATATAAATAAAAGTAAAACTAACCACTTTTTCAATGCCAAAAATATTGGAATGAAAACAAATGTGACCGTACGAAACATAGAGATACCCTTGAACCAGGAGACCTTTGTCACCGACGTAAGCACATGAGAAACCTAAAAAATATAAAACATTAGATTAATAATATTTACAACTTTGTAGTTTAATAAGGGAAGAGTACTTGTATAGAATGAAGGACGAGTCTATGATAAAATCAGTCGTTTACATACGAGAATAAAGTATTATGGAAAGTTTGTTCTCGCTTTGATGCTAGCAATTCTGGAGTTAGCGCGAGCAAAAATAGACTCAAAATTTGGGGTAGTACTACTCACTGACCACTGATTCATAGAACAACTGAATATAACATGTTTAATGTGTTGTTAATAAGTGTACATGACAACATGCTGCCCGCCACCGCCTCACTGCAAATCGATTCATAATACTGTCATTTTACTTCAGACTTACACTCTGATTATTTCAGCTTTAGATTATTTCACTACGTTACTCCATATACGAAATTATTGCAGGAATAATGAAACTGATGAAAGCATTGGCTGCGTTGCATGGACAGCACTTGATGATATAGCGATATTCGTTTATAAATGCAAAATGACAGCACCTCACTCGATACCATGCCGGCTACTCTTTTGTGTCGGAAGACATGTTCGACACTAGGCGGAAAAATATTCGAAACACTTTAACCTGTGAGGGCTTGCAAAAAATCGAACTTTAGACTTTTGAAGATTTGGTTTCAACGAAGTATATTTTATTGATAGGTGAATTTCAATAAAAGGCGCTAGAAGCACCAGCTAGGTTTTAGTTAAACTGGAGTGAAATTGATATCACCTCTAGGGTAAAGGATTAGTGTGTCACCGGAAGAAAGCAGAAATTCCATGAAATTTTTTAATCTTACACGAAACAGATATACAGGATACCTACAATAGGAAAAACATTAAAATTTAAACAAGACAAATTGCTGAGGTATCTACATGACATAAAGTGTTGACGATTTCCCCTTATGTGTAATTTTGTAGAGGTGGAACATGATATTCAGCAATCGGATTGTAAACAGATGTCACCAGTGAATAATATTGTATTGCTTCTCGGTAACGACAACACTTTCTGTGAACTGTATAATCGCATACACAGTTCAAGGAGATTTAAAGAAAGCAACCTCTACACGAGTGTCAACATGTTGCGAATTATTTACAATTTGCAAAAAGTAAAATTGCTAATAAGGGTGAAATACTGTAGAAAAATGAAAGGTATAGATTTAAAAATTCGAATCTTCATAGAGATCTCAAGGCTCTTTGAGACATTTTGATCTATGGGCGAAACCGTCAGGACATTCTATTGTTGAATTATGCTTATCGCAAAGTATATACCCAACTGTTTGCACTAGCTATGTGATTTGAATTAAATAATACAAGGCCCACTACATATACACATGTATAAACTGTAGTTTTATGCAGTATGAAGCTAAAAGATGTCAATTGGCGCTTACGGCTGAGCAGAAATTCGTGTACGGGAACATTGAATAGTTTGTGGAATCGTCTATCGTTATGAGATTTACGTTTAGCGATTCCAGTCTGAAAGAAAACAAAGCAACAACAAAACTAAGCAAGTATAAACGCACCCTTGTAAATATAAGTGATATTTCAGTGCAATTTCAGCGAGCAAAAATGTTAGTTTATTATTTCGGCAACTGATAATTCCTCAAAGAAGACTTTCAAGGTAAAAATATCAGAATCTATTTCTAAGTTTTAATGCAATAAAACAATATAATTGACTGATTTAAGGTTTAAAACTCAGCAATAATTATACAGTGTAGTAGGCAGTGTTGGACACCGACTGGAAAAGCTATTTGCCCGCCGGCGTGCTAATGCCGACCACGGTAGTTCCTAGTTCCGCCACGGCCGTCAGCTACTAACCAGCCGCGTGTGTTGTTGCACCGTCGGTGGCTAAGGGACACATGGGCCAATTCATATCCTGTCCGGTCAGCAATACCGCACATAATATTTTGCACGGCCGCTGCCATACGCGCGAAGGAAACTAGGATGACCATTTTAGCCGCCTTATTTTGCAAATACCCGCTGTGGAATTGGTATCCATTGTTAATAACAAATACGAAATTCCATTCAGCTTATTGTTTGCGCAAACTTAGCAATTTCCAATTAGGTGAGTAACATTTCCTGGTTTGAAGTCGGATTCGTCTCCTTACGCGAAAAAATTTAATGAAATTGTGACGTCATAAACGGATCGTTTTAATTATTTACCAGTTGTTATTGTTCGCAAATTAATTCTCTTTAATCCGAATACGACAAAATTTTGTTCGCAAACAGAAAATAGATTTTTCCGTCTATTGGTGTTCGGTATCTCAATTTTTTTACAACATAACAAAATGGGATAGTCAGCGCCGTCAACTTAAGTTTAGTCGCGCATTAATTTCATTATGCTATGCGACATAAAAACTATACTATGCATGGGCGAGGTGCCAATTCCCACGAGGGACAGTGGGTGCTTCATGGGGTGGAGGTCTTTAGGGTAGGGAGATAAATTTTCGATATTTTAGGACTCAATTTTTTTTTAAATTTTCCTAATTCCCTCCGAATTTTGCCAAATTTCGAACAATGTTCCCCGAATTCTTGTCAATTTTCAGAAATTTTTGTTAAATTCGATCTATTTTAGCTCAATTTCTCACGATTTTTGGCTAAAATTCAGCACCCTGCTCTCCCATAAAAGCACGTATATACAGTTCATTTAATAAAGTTTAGTATCGCAACACGTAATTTTATCTCAACGTGCGCAAGATTTTAACACCTTCGAGAAATTGTGTCCCACAGGTAGACAATTTTTATCACTTTATCTGCATTGCAGATTAAAATTAATTGCCAACTGAATAACTTCCATAATTTAGTATTGTCTGTAAAAATAGTAAGAACTTTTAATATCGCATAGAGCACCAGTGGGCTATATTTTCTGATTTGTGACGGTAAAATGAGATGTATTTTGTATCAGAGCCACAGCCTGTACTATTTTTACGGTGCTTGAGCTGCCACAATTCTATTACATCACCTTTCCACACTTCCGTACTATTTATTATCCGTAGTTGCATTTCAGAAATACTGCTACGAAATTGTAACGCAGAAATTAATATTTCAACATTATTAATAAAGCTAAGAGCTAGTCTTGGTATTGCTCCGAAAAGAACATTAGCAAAATTACATGATGGTTGGGGTACTACAACGCTTTGCAAATGAGGGCTGAAGAAGATAAATGGTATGCGAAGATAGCCAAAATGAACGATAAATTTCCTATATCATCATCAAGAAAATTCGCATTTTCAGAAAATGTCTGAGAAAATTATAGAAAATTTAATTAACCTTTCTAGCCAAAGCTACTGCGAAACAGCGGCGAACATCTACGCTACACTGTGCTTTACACACGAATAAGCGTAAATTGATCCCACCGACGGACATATTTTGGAATAACCGATGTGGAGTCGCAAACCCTTGCTACAGAAAAAATGATGAATTTCATTCGGTATTTTGTGCAATCCAGTTTTTGGTAAAACCATATCCAAGTACCAGAAATCTTACCTTGTGTTCGAACAGAATTTTGCCGAATTACAATTTGCAGAAATTCGGTCCCCTATTGCCTATTAAGTTTGTATATGGAATATTTGGGTATCCGCAAACAAATTTAATGCAACAAGGACGTCACAAACAATTCGAACCTATTGTTTATCCCTTAATGCTCCTAAAGACAATCCGCTTGATTCAAATTCGCCAAATTTTTGTTCTCGTAAATTTCGGTAACAGTCTTTTAATTTTCGCGAACGCAACATGGCTAGATTCTACTCGTAGAGCCGGTTTTCGCGTATAGTTTTATGCCGGTTTTAAATTGACTGCAATTTTTACGCGAATTACAAAACGGATGGCTGGCGCTGTCATCTTAACTTTACTCTCGATTTTTTTACTGTAATCGTATACGAGGCCTAAGGCAAGTTAATGTGCTTGCTTTACATCAAAACCCCAATATTAAAAACGTTATGTAAATGCGTATACTGATGTCTAGAGTGTTGCGTGCGTGCCCACGCTCATTTAGCACTTTCAAATGCAAGAGGATATATATTAGCCGAAATGTACCCTATTTAAAATTAATACGAAATGAAATTGCACTCAATCTGTTACAAAGCATGCTGAACCAGATGTATCCTCCTGCTTATTTCACAATCATGTGTCACCTGAAAATCAGCACCAGTGATCTCGGCTGCATAAAAGATTAATCCCTAAATTTTGCGGATGGAACCAGCAAAATTATTCATAATGCATGGATAAAAAATTCAGTTTTTCCAACGCAGTACACGTTGTATAAAAGATTCAGCTGTGCACGGTGGTTTTCAGCCTGAACGTAATTGAGGTAAGACAAGCATATTGTCGGCTATCGCTCAGAAGAAGCCCGAAGTTTAGTGTTACTTCGCCGTGTTATGATTCTTAAGAACCTGAGTAAAGGCTACTAAATAGTTTGATTTATATAGGTTGCGCGATTGCAATCCGGGTCCCAGAAATGGAACCGACACACCGGGTTGCCGGGTAACCGGTTCCTTTCGGGTCACATCTGTGACCGGGCCTCCAGGTCACCGGGTCAAGGTGTGTGACCAATACTGATCCATTCTGATTCAGAAGCTGAAAGCACTCTTCTCTGCACTGTATTCAACCTAACAGAACAGCATCTTTTGTCTTCTGATTTATCGGTTTTGTTCTCCCAATCGGGTGCACGTAAACCAAGCTTTCCAACAAAGATTGCTTTAAATTCGTAATAAGAATGCAACCGGAAGTTGCAAGGTTGGTAAAAAGGCGTTGAGCTGTTTTGTGGGGCATGTTCACGCCGTCCAGAGTGAAAACAGAATTTAAAGCCCCGGGGAACTGATGCGTTTCTATTCACATCGATTCTAAATGCAAGTACTTCCAAGTTGTTTGGAGTTCGCGCATAAGCGGCGTCAGATTGTGATAAATGTACTACCAAGAGATAGCCAAATGGCTTATATTAAATTTTAATACCTGCCTATTTTTGTCCAGGACAGTACTCTCTGGCTAAGACCTCGCCGAAAATCCAATTGTAATCCGCCTGTACTAGCAGTTTGCCAAGCAGATATTCAACTGTTTTCCAACACCGTTTCTCTTACGAATTCGTAGAATTAATATCCAGTAGAGGCTTTAGACATATGTCTGTTCCCGGGAGTTATTACAGTGCCAGGGTCACCGGGTCAGTACCATGACCGGGTCACCCCGTCCCAGGTAGTTATTATGACCGGCTCACTGGGTCACAATATGGCGCCAGGGCAAATTTATCACCATAATGTAATAGGCCATCACATAATTTCGTACCTGACTAGGCTTTGTAGAACAATCGTTAGCTGCTGTAGCCTGGCTCGCTGCTCCTAGAACATCTTCTGCCAGAGACCCTGCAGTAAGTGATGTTGGCGACGTTATATCTGGTGACGTTTTTCGTCTAATATTAATAAAAATACATATTATATAGTGTAAATTATAACAGTGCTACAGATGCAACACGGCTTGCCATGCGTAATAGTGATTCGTATGCCGCGTTATGCACCTTACTCGTTCAAAGTAATGCTACTGCATCTGTCTCAACTTATCACAACCGTGCATACAAATCTCTGAATGCGTGGCAGGCCATGCCGCAGTTTTACTTGCGAATTCTAAATTGCGATATAAAATCTATACAATCGTCTATACTTACAGTTTGCATGCAACACTGTTTCCTAGTAATCACAGTTGCAGTAGAAAACTGCTATATGTTGGTAAGTACGCATTGATAACACTATTACATTGAAATAGCTAAACATGGTTGCATAAATGTGTATTGCCATTTGAAGCTTTGCGCAAAACCTCTTCTAATCTACTTTCGGTTAAAACTTATCAAACGCAAATATAATTTCACTATCCGCTAAGACTGTCAGAGTCATTTTCTATTGCAATAATCTACTAGCTGAACACTATGAAGTTGTTCATATATTTGACCAATAATATTGTCAGTTAGCACATTATGCAACAGTTCATTTATGTTTGTCGGTGCGACATATATATCTGGACAAGACCAGTAGGCTTAAGATATAATGTTGTTGAAAGCATACCTTAACAAAAATTAACCATCGCCATTGTACAATACCTTTCAACTTCATCAACTACTTATTAACGATATTAGTGTGCAATTGATATAGTACAAATACACAAAAATCTTAAAAAGCACCCCTTCCCATATAGTTTCGGTTTCAAAGAAACCCGATACTCCAAAGGCGGCTAAGAGCTTTTACGGATGTACAGTTTCGAGGCGGTAGCGCCATCAAGGAGCTAAGTTGTAATGAAGACACCTGATTAATTTGGACAGTACCATTGTCAAAACGCGTGAATCACGAACAAATACTGATTATTATAACTAACGTACCAATGGGTAGTCTTACGTAATAATGGAATAATGACAAAATCTAGATTTTTACAGTCGAATTAATTTTTTGCTATCAATACGCTTTATTTTTGTATATGGGTATTGGCCATGCCCCAGCAAAGTGCGACTGTGTAGTAAATAGTTGTATAAAAGCGTCATTCTCTGTATAGTTTTTTCCTAAGAGAGTGGTAGACAGGCTCTAAGCAAAATATGCTCTAGCTTGCGAGATGGACCTCATTGTTTTGCAGTAAATGTTTTCCCACTGAACTGTGGAATTGGGTATCAGAGAATATTATCGCGAAAGTATGTATTTCTTAGCTGGGGGTAATAGCAAGGATCGAAGCGAAAAATGGTCTCCATCTGGAGGTGAATGTTTTATTTTGTCCAATGAAAGTGGTACTTCGTAAAGAGTTAGACCTAGTAGCGGTTTGGCAGTCTGTAATTCCAGCACAAGGTGTTCTAGATATACTTGAAGCGAATAATAGCCCAAATTAGGAAATGGATAATTAACTATAAGTATATATTTGTCTCAATATCAGTGTGAACTTACTTCGACCTGTTGATATCAGTCAAATCTGATGCTGATGCTGCGTTGACCAGTTTATCGGTACGCTGATTACGGCTTCCACCGCCGCTGTTGTTATGGTGCTGTTTTCGCTTTTGATGTCGCCGCTGTCGCAACTCCACAACGTCACCAGACGACAAACTTTGTTGGCTTTGATCTTGTTGCTGTTGCTGTTGTTGTTGATCGGTTTCATGGAAGTCATCAGGCATCGGAGACGACTCGGTCGGCGGTGACTGAGATTCGCTCGAGCGCATATATCCTCCTCCACCACCGCTACCGCTTGTCGACGTATGGCTTGCTGAAAATGGACGTTGTCGATTGCCGCTACCGCTAATATTGGTACTATTCGTACTACTCACGTTATTGTCGCTGTTATAGCTGTTGTTGCTGCAACTACTGTTGTATCGGAAATGAGTGGACAAGGATTTTTGATTTTCCGCATTTGGCGATGTCGACAGTGCTGCAGTTGCTGTTGGTGTGGACGATCGCTTTCCAGTGGAATTGCTGCTGCCAGTAGTTGCGTAAGTTGTTTTGGATTTTGTCGGTGTAGCTGTTGCTGATCCGGGCGATCCTGCGACCACTGTCATCGATGTTGAAACAGTTGAAACGGCAGACGGAGAAGATATAATGGAATTAGATCCATTATTACCACGGTTTAAAATTTGTTGCACTATTGCTTCTTCCCGAGACATCGTTCTAATACGGCTGCGCTTTTGCAGGTGTTTCAGTTCGTCTTCCACTTCTTGTTGTTGCTGTCGCAATGGTAATATGACGGACTGTCCAGCTTGCTTACTATTCAGTATGACGTGGTTTTCATTGTGGCCTTTGTTCAACGGCGCTGAATGTTGTTCAACACCGAGTGTTCCTGGATTAATGAGGAGTTCGGTAGATTGCAATCTAGTTTCAGCCATAATGGTCGTTTCACGTCGGCCTTCTGATTGTGGTTTTGGTATCGCTGCGCTAACCGATAACGATGATGGTGAAGATAGTTGTCCTGCCGTTCGTGATCGTTTAACCGCATTAAGTTGTGATAATTTTGGTTTAGACCAGCACGACCAACTGGCATCAACAGATACGGGTCTCGAAGTGTGTTTTCGTTGATAACAAGATTTCGTCTTACCTGACAGCTGATCCAAATGACAGTCCAATTGGGAGCAGTAATTATACGGACGCGATTGGGTCCTGCTTTCATTTCCTAAAAAAATTTAGCGAAGGAGTTTATTTTTATTGTAATAGTTGAAATAAAATAGTAAATTATCTTTTAAATCAAACAATTTAAAATTATTACTGTTTTATTTTTCATCTTTTTTGTAAATGTATTTGGTGATTTCTGTTTATTGGTGTCCAGCTCACCAGATACCCTTGTAGATTATGTACTAGAAATAATTATTGAATGGCTGCTACATTTGTAATATCTGAAATTAATTTATATATGAGTTATTTAATTGCTGTTCCAAAACTTTTCACATTTTCATGCAGAGATAAAGAGGTTTTTGACCAAATTATTCATAGCAAAGCTGTTTGTTCACTCAATAGGGAGCGTACCGTAAACTACAATCTGAACTGTTGCTCGTTCGCTTTGAGAGGTTACTCACCGATACCGCAAATAGGTCCAAACATTGCATGCGGCTAGCAGCACTAACATACAACTCACAACGGCGGTAAGCAGCAAGCGCAATTCATAACACCAAGAGTGCATTAGGGAAGACTATGACACTTCCCTGCACTCACATGTTAGCCCGTGTTTGAAGATACCGGTGTTTTTGACATGACCCCCAGTTTCTGGGGGTAGCTCGCGCCCTCCCCCAATTTCTGGGGGGTTGGGTTAGAAATAGCTGCTGGTTCAACCGACCGCCCCCAGAAATTGGGGACCGACCTACCCCCCTCCAGACATTAGGGGGTCCGACCTACCCAATGTGAGTGCAGGGAAGTGCCATACTCTCTTGATAACGCGAGATACTAATTCCAGATTCTGGCATGAAAATGTTAAATATGAAAGTGTAAAGTATTATAGACAAACATCAATTCAGCATATCTTAAAATATATTCTCCAAGGATATTTAATAGATTTAATGGGTCGCAACTGAAATCCAGTGCTATAATATTTAAACGTACAAGCGATGAACAGAAACTAGCAAAACACAGGCACAAACATTTCCAATTCACTTAAGATTGAACCAGACCAACTACAGTTTAATAGGAGAGAACAGTCTCTAGGATGCTGCGGTATCGTCGGACAGTTTGGACAAGTTCAAGAACAGATTGAGAGGAGTGAGACACATGCTACGCTGATGACGAGCACTGCTAAACCGTTTGAAGGTAAAATAGTGATTCTTAAAAATTCAGCAGCAATCTTCGCAAAACGTGGCATCTTCTCAAAATCAGAAACAGTCCACTTACGGAAATATGTCTCGATTTACGCAAGGACGCTAATGCGAACAAAATCGACGGGGGGCGCAAAACTTAGTACCATCAAAACATTCCTAGGGTGTATGGTGCATAGTACGATCCGGGAACACAGGCTTGGTGGGAGGAACGAAGTATTATCTTACAAGCAATACATTTTTTTCTATAGATGCAGATATACATGATTGAACTTGGCGCCAAATTTCAGGAAGACGTTTCGACTTACATGATGACTATCCCACCATACTTATTTCTGGGATGACGCGTCTAACCCCGATCCCAAGGTGTTTGCGCAAATGGATTGACATATGACTCATTGTGGACACATTAACGCTATAACTAAGTCAAAAATGTTCAAAATAGAGAAAAATTTGCGATCATCTAAATCTTTAATATTGTCGCTGAAGATCAAATTAAATAAAATATCTTTGGGTGAAGAGAGACGATAAGGCCATAATCAAACGATGCTCAGAAACCAACGATAATTTCTAAATTCAATTATTGGTCCGCGCTACAATCTAGCTTCCGAACGAATTAAAGAACTTGTCATGCCGAAGCGGCATCTGCAGTAAAATCTGTTTATCTTTTGCGAAATATTGAACCTTTCTTAAAAGCAATGAACAGCAGCGACGACAGTAAAATATTATATTCCAGTACGAATACAACAGTTTGATAAGAAAAGATGCCCACTACAAAATATATAACAAAATATTTTTGAATGTATACTAGCCCATCATATATATATTGTAAATGTATGGGTTGTTATGCAATCGGCACAAAATATGTACGAAATATATTACACAAAATAACATACTAAGCGCCTAGGTCGATGAATTCCCAACTATAGCAAAAATTGTTGGAATTTAATGACAACTGAAAAAAGGAGAAACAAAAATGGAATCAGCAAGCAAAACCGGAAACATAATCTTCATGCCTAGCTATGTAATAAATTGCCATTATACTAGTAGCCACAAGATTATAATTGAAAAACGAGCACAAATTCGTTTATACCGTCGGCGCCCCAAACTTCTGCTTGGACATAGTCAAAAGATGCAAACGGCAAAACTAGATGACTATATCTTTGCGGTAAAATAGAATAGTGGGTTGTTATGCTTCTGTTCTATAAGGGTGTGGAATTGGTACAAGAATTGCGTATTTTTCTGGAATTTACTGTACCAGATGCTCAACGTAGTTGGGAATTATTCGTGACGCAGTGTGCATAGTGATTAATTTCATACAAAGTTATGAGTTGTTTTATGTAGAACTAAATTATTCTATATATATATATTGAAAACTGAGAAATATAAACTACTACAGGTGTGTTCTATTATGACGCCTTTCCTAGCACTTTCTTCACACAAAACGATAACGAACATAAAAATATGTCGTGTCCTAGCGAATACAAAAAGAAAATGATATAGCAGATGCTCTTACAGTCAAACCTACGGTTTTAAGCTATATGCCGGTTGTTACATTATCGGTATACTAAACATAAGCCTGAGCCTTAGCCTATGCCAACGTAATATGTGAGTCTTATTCTAAGCCTAAGAGCAAGTTTGTAGGAAGATGTTGCTCCTAAATTGCTGCACTGAGCTGATGTTAGGATGCAACGTTACGATCTTCAGGGTGACTTATGCCAAAGACAAGAAAAATATCGGTTTGCGGTGGGGAGGCATTATGCAGCGGGTGCATGATGCAATTGGCACTAGGTGACAATCCGGGTTGTTATGCCGAAGCATGGTGTGGAGGCTGGCCTTCATGATTGCCCATTACAACACCCATCATCTTATCCGCCTAGATCAAAGTCTAGCGCCTGTTTAACGCATGGGTGCTGCGAAGCAATTGTGGCTGTGGAGATTAGCGCGACCACTGGATTCGAACTCCCGACTTCACGACTATGAAGCAGGCGCTCTAACCACTCGGCCACGCCGCCACTGAAGGGGTATAGTTTTAGAATATATTTGGATACATGATTGCTGTTCACTGCAAATATAGCTAGTCCTGTAGCAAAGAAATTAAATTTACGCTATACAGTACACAGCTACCGAAATCTTGAATACATATTGCTGCGGTATTTATACACAAATTTATGTGTATATATTGCACATATAGTCGTATCGCAACAGTCAAAAAATATTACAAAAAATATTCAAGTTAGTTGAGCCAGTGGTGCTCACATCATATAGCATTTCGTTAGCCAAAAATGTGTGTTAAGCTAATAATACTTAGGTTCATAACCGTCCTGACCAGTTTAAGCGTTTAGCTTCTTCGCTTCACCATCTTACCACAATTATAACCGATAGTGGAAAGATCAATGAGAGTGTTCTTTTCACAGTATTTTGCTAGGAAATATGGAGTGGCAGCCTTTGCTGAACCGAGCTCAGAAATCCAAAATGTATCATATTCCAGCGTCATCTACCGCAAAGCGCTAAAATCGTTCATACAATTGCCTCAAAATTGAAACACAACTAACTATTTTTCGTAATTTAGTCAAATTTATAGCTTTAGGATAATATGTTGCAAAAATATTAGGAGTGTTTTGTGTCAATTGGACTTTTACGAATGAGTAGCGCAACAATTTTCCAGGAGACGTTGAACTTTAGAAATGTCAAACCTTTCCCAGGCGGCAGTCAACAACATGATTTGTTATTACCAGGGAATTAAACAATTACAAAATACCATTTACCTCATACGACGTGTCACCCATAACCAATTTTTGACAAACCTGCTCTATAAAAGAATGACTCCGTGAAAATAGAGTTGTTATGACTATATGCTGCAGAGCGAGTTTGAGCCTAGATATGACCGTTAGGTTGGCTGTTGAATAACTTAACTATTCCTTGTGTTACAGCTGGTCAGCCGAAGCATTTGACCCAATGTTCGTAGCAGCATTTCAGCTATACATCACTGTAGTACATATCATATTCAAATCAAGTGTTGAATGATTTAAGCACATATATTCGATTTAATGCGATGATAGTTAAATATTTATATATCCATATGTATTGTCTCCATTCAATCATATCAAGACTCCATTATAATTTCAAGAAAGAGTGTGTTTAAACTTATGTCACAAAACCGGAAAAGTGCAATATTTCAAACAAAATCTACAAATTTTATAGCTTTTACCAAACTGTCAGAAATGTTAATCAAAAATATGTGCAATATACAATGATAGCTATATGACTTGTTCACAAAATTTCATAACAATTATTAGACAGTATTCACTAGTACTACACAAATGGTTGACTATAGCATAAGTTGTGACAACTGTCATATGCTTCATATATTGTAAAGAGAGTTTGGCGTCTCACGTGGGAATTTGTTTCTGTAAACTGATTTATAAGCAATGTTCGCTTTATGCTCGTAACAGTTGGATTGTGACATTGATTTAAATTTTTTCTACTATGTACGGTATATGAGTATGGTACCGTAAGTATGCCTTTGTTTCGATGGTACACATGGACCGTAACAGTAATCTATTTAAAATATTGAATTACTCATGGGCAAGCCGCAGTATCTACGCTAGTAAGAATCAATCCGATGGTTAAGCCAAAGAAAGCTAGTGACATATTATATACAGTCAATATAACGGTCCATACCTATGCGTGCGGACTTGTGCACAAACACCGGGCGACGGGCAAGGTTGACGCGTAACGTATAAATATGTTTGGGGGCGGCCATATAGAGCGCCCCTCCAGAAATATGGCAGGTTGGCCAATCATGAATATATATTTAGAAATATGTAATGCCCCCCAAAAAAATTTGCCATGTTGATCAATTATATATTATTTATATAGAGATATATGGCTGTGGCACTGATATGTAGGTCGATCCCCCAGAAGTGTAGCAAGTTGGTTATGAACCTATGTATATATATTAAAAGTAACCAGCATGCACATAACTGCACAACGGTTGTAAGATGTCATATGTCCTGCCCTCCTCCCCAGAATTTTTAGACCGTACTGCGCCCCGTCCCACTCCCCCACAATTTTTTCGCGCTTGCGCCCTTGCATGTGGACACCAATCAGCAAAGACTATTGGTCTAGTAAACCCAGACAAATAACGCAGACAAACAATATCAATAACAGTTGAAAATACGTATTACGGAGGACTACACATATTAGAGAAATTGCAAGCACATTACACTATACATTCTTGCTTTTGACACGAATGTTCCACCCTCGAGACCCGTAAACATTTATGTCACAATCTACATAAACCATAGCTACAGAATACTGCTGTGACTCATTTCTTTTAAAAACAATAATAGAACTCAGCGCAAAGCTTTTGCAGAAGTTTGATTTTGGACAGCCGAGCTCGTTGTACATGGTTTTTTATAGATTCGACGATAAACAATGATAAAAAGCTTGAATGCACGATAAAAACAAGTTTTACGCTGTTGAGCCAAAAGCTAAATTTGTTTACTCATACACCGTATGTAATCATTTTATGTATCATTTCTTCTGTTTTGCATGTCAGAAGAAATCTGTTATTTTCAAATATCATAAAATATATACCAAAAGAATAACTAATGTTGTTTAATTTTTTTTAGAACTGGAAACCATATCAGCGAATTTCAGTATTGTTAGGTATCTTGTGCTCTTGGGCAGATTTATTAATTTTTATCCTTTCTAACTGAAACTTAACCTGAAATTCCAGTGTCTTTTGATAAAATGTGGCCTCTAAATAACATACATCAATAGTCTAACACTAAAATTTGAGCAGCTGTGTTTTATAGACACATTACTTAAGTCAGAATAACCAAGGAGCACAAAATAAGTCGTTTCGGACGTTTCTGCCACTGCAGGGTGAACTGAAATGGGTATCCAAAAAAGACTGTCATGGTTTCCCTTCTAGCCTTTGCTATTCCTTAAACGAAAATGGGTATTAATTTAAGTGTCTCGCAACCCAGCTAGTTTCTAGCAAAGTTGCCTTTATCTTCTTGTACGTTTTACATGCAGCCAGACTAAACTAAATTATAATTAAAACCATTAGAATTACTACTACTTTTTTCATAAGGCTAATTCGTGTAGGCATGCATTCACTGGAATTGTAATGATATTGCAGTCAATTAGGTTTGTAACACTTTCTGCATATTAATATGTATGTACAAAATATATGCACATTATTTAGTGGTTTAAAAAGAATAAATTTTGAAATTAAAATTAGAATCTTGATACATTGTCTGCAATAAAATTCGAAAAGTCGACGTCGTGGAAGTTGTCTTAATAGACTAAAGCTCCTATAACGTGGTTCTTAACTGTCAGCAATTTTGCATTCATATGTTGATGTCGTATTAGATCGCGCAATTTTATAGAAACATTGGAAGTCCTGGTAGTGCAATATAACACTTTGCGCGTTACTAGGGTGGAATACATTTTCGCTATCAGTATCAGAATATTTTTGTCACATATTAACAGTTAATTAATAAAGAATGTACTTGGGATTTTGTAGCTTTCCGAAGCTTATATACTTGCAAAAACTTAATAATGCAACTAATCCCTAATTGACGTTATCTAAAGCCAGTTAAACAAGTGAAATTATGTCATAGAATCGAGAATTTCAATATAATAAATTCATTTAGCAAATGAAATATAAGTAAAATTTACGTCATAGTAAGAAAATACGACAATCCAGGAAGATTTGTTGGTTGGCTGGTTGGTTATGACGAATTATATTTGGTCGCTTAATAATCTGTCAATACTCTATCGTCAGTAGAGTTGGAGCGCTTACAAACCTGACGACAGTGCTACAGCAAAATTGCGGGGGCACAATATATAGCTGGAACACAGTCATTAAAATCTGAAGAGCCTAGAAATCCAACGCCCGTCTGTATTGTACTGGTCTCTATATCAATGAGTATACGGTGCTCGTAATGTACAATAATAATGGTAAATGTATCTCATCGTAAATGGAGAAGTGCTGACAAACCCATCCTCCACACAACGCTTGGTTCATTGCACCAGTTGTGTTAATCTCTTTTTGTTATAATTGTTTACGCTCAATGCATAAATTATCATCGGATTTAAATAAATTATTATTGAAGTAGTGATAGATATTAATGTCACCGTGCTAAGCAATTGTTTACTTAAGAAGCTGAAATTATGTTTACAAGCTTAAACACATAAGGGCACTTAATAAATAACAACAGCGACGCCTTGCTACACAGTGATTATATTTTCATGTACCGCTGGGACCTAGTGCGCGACATTAATGAAAATATAACAGTTTTGTATTAAACCGGCGGTTTTACAGAAAACAAAGATAAAACCTGTAAATAAAATTTTTAACAAACTTATTAGATCTCTATTTGTCCATTTTCTTCTTTGGGTTATATTTAAGACAAAGCTGTGACATCGTCGGATTAAATATGGTTTTACTGAAATAGTTGTTATTCGTTTCAAAATCATGCAATGTATTACATATATACATTTTTTATTTTTTCAGATTTTATTAATCAAAGGCAATTTTACGGTAATTCGGAATTTCTCCGAACGAAGTAATTTCATGTATAATATGATAATTTCTAACTGCAGTTTACGGATTATTTATTTAGGTATTTATGCTTTAATATCGTCTGCTCCTAAGGAAAATACCCTATTCAGCTTTGAATAAAAGTGACTTTAATGTCTTAAATTAGATATATTCGTAGGCGCTGCAGCTTACTATCCGGGTCTGCTTGTCAAAGCCGTGAGGTAGCGAGTGAATTTCTGAAATGTTTTTAATTTTCTAAAGCTAAATTCAATAAATTGTATATATTTTAAGATTTTTCCCGACATAACCATATTTTATATTTTTAAATATATTTAACAATACAGTTAATTTACTGTTACATTGTACATCATTACAATTTATAAATGTACCATGAGACGTTGGTCGCGAAATTATAAATTAAAAGCAGCGATAGGTCTTTTATTTCTTCAACGAAACTAAATTTCCGGAGCCACCTCAGTCGGCAAATTCCCAAATTCCGTAAAAATTAAATTTTAATGATATAAGTTTTATTATAAATAAGCAGAGGCACTCATTGTCCCTACCGGGATTCGATCGAGCGCCCTCTATATATACTTCAGTCTAGTGTGGCAATCATTACACCACAGACGAATTCCCAATGACATAATTGTTGTGTATATATCCTTTGCACAATAATACATTACATCTGTTGTGTTACCGCAGATTATCATGTTATATAATTTATATATATGCAGTCAAAGTGGTGATATTTTTGGGCAGTTTTTAAACAAACAAATAGCAAAATTAAAAAAAAACAAAATGATGCTTCAATAATAAATCTTGAGGTACAATTGTGTTACTATTTAATCGAAAACTGCCCTATAGTAGGCAGCACAATAATATAATATTCAGAATTGGGCATTTGTTGGGACAATCGGTGTCGCACTTTAGGTTAGACATAGCCAAAAGATGTAAAATGTACTACTGCTCGGAGTATCTATGCTAGCTACAAAATACTATTATGAGTTTATTCTTCATTTTTAATAGGGCTTAGTAAGCGGTAGGTAAGTTCCACAATGTCAAAGTATGAATTTAGACTGCAAAATATATGGCTGTATCTCGGAGCGTTTTTTGAAGAGCGTAAATTCTTGTGACACACATTGCGAATACTATCCTAAGAAACCACAAAACCTGGTCTTAGGAAAAACGTTTTGCATATTTCAGAATTTAGTTGCTGAAAAAAGCCTAGTAAACATTTTGCTTCATCGCTGTGCACTTCCTTTTCTATGTAACTCTCTACAGTCAAATTTTAACAAAAACAGTAAATTCTCAGCAGCAAAGTATCTACACACCAAGTGTTCTTTTTCATCACGATTTCAACACTGCAATATAATGACCCTCTAAGCCTAAAATAAAAACACTATGAAAGTTTTTTGGAATTTTTTCGCTGTTTTAAGGACATATTCGAAATATCAATTACCCATATTTATTTAGTGCTTAAAATCTGTTTAGGATAAAATAAATACGACGATGAAAAATATCTGGGAAGGTGTGGGATTTAGCTACAAAAGCTGTTAAATTTTTGCTGACTTAACAGGTGATCGAATCGAGTTAATAGAATGATAGTTCTACAAACTCGATAAGATACAAACCATAACATGCACCATGACAAAGTATAAATTTAGCTTGCTTAGCTTTAAGTGTACAATTAAGCAGCTTATATGTTGCAATCACATTTTTTTATTTTTTGTTGTTCAGAATGTATGAACTAATTTGTTACAACCATCAGGCGAAATCAAATCACTAGCCCAATATTACAACAGCCGCAGCTTTAGATAACTATTTATTTACTAATTGCTTTATAAAGTATTAATTTTATTTATTACTTTAGTACTGCTTTATTACAGAAACCAACAAAGTTTCTGTAATAAAATTTTTTAAAATATATAAATTAGTAATTTGTAGCAGAAGATAATTGTAGATATTTAGACAAATTTTTTTGAAAAATAATCTAACTCAGAAAGCATAAGGACGTAAAATTACTCAAAAATTGTAAGGAGAACACTGAGTACAAACAATTCCATAGCGAAACATAGTACTGCAGAAGATTACCGCGCCACAAAATAGTGCAAACGGAAAATTTGTCTCAATATTGCTAATGGAATACAAATCTCGTCAAACGATGGTAGAATGGAAACCAGGAAATATTTACTGTTGGGTTTAATCTAGGTAATATCAGCTATTGAAAATTCATATGTTGCTGTGTGACTTTGGAGTAAACTAAACAACTGTTGCAGAATTCAAAAAATTGTAAAAACACAAAGCAAATAGACTACAACGTCAAGAAGCAAAACCTTAAGAACCGGTTTAGCCAAATAAAACAGATAATAACAAAATACAACCTTATTGAAACTTGTAACTATCTGGTGAAGAAATGATGGTAGATACCAGAAAATATTAACACCTAACTACCGAATAAACCGACGAGCATAAATCTTAGCAATCGCAAACGTCATTTTAGGTGCATCACCCAGACACCCGAAAACACCGTTGGTCGTCATGAGACCACATCACAATAGTGATATTCTTAAAGATTCGTTTCGCCAAAACTCATAACAACACCATCATCAACCAACAAATACACGACAGAGAGAGCGACACACCATCATCAGGGCGAAAACATAAAAAATAAACCATGACAGAATTCTAAGCTGGTGCTGCTGCTGCTGAAAGCGGTTGTGGTTTACTGCTTTGTGCTATACTTTGTCTGAAACCGATGGGAGAAAACACGGCTGAGAAACACACAGTCGGTTTGGTTTGTGTACTGTCAAATAACCGGTCAATACCACGAGGACAATGTTGGGGTTGTACCCAATATGTTGACGACACTATTAGTGCACGCACATTTATAGGCTCAATGAGTGACATATATACGCCGGCCGAGTGTGTATTCCTATGTACGCTTATCCAACTACCAGCCAATATCGAAAACGGCAAATTTTTCTCTCTATTCCGGCTTTGATAGATTGATGAGGTAAAATTTTTTTTATAAAAGCGATATTTTTATAAAAGCCATTGCAAGCGTTCGTGCCGATTTTAAAATAAAAAGCGTATTCAAACCCAAATTCAAAATAAGAATCTGCGATATGTATTCCGCATTAGGGTATAGATTTTTATGTTTTGTGCTTAGCTTCGTTAGTTAGATTAAATCCCAATCCTATAGTGGTGTTCGGTAGTAAAAGGTGAAAAGAAATCCAAATAAGTAAAGTCCGGTACCATGCAGATACATATTAAGTGCACAGCCGATGTGACTGTAGAAGGTAACAAGCTTCTCAGGAGCACAGTGTACAATAAATGAAGCAACTATTGTTGCCGTGTAGTGTGTTTAACGGAGACTGCATGTTTAACGGCGACCGCATGTTTAACGGAGACCGCATGTTTAACGGAGACCTCATGTTTAACGGCGACCGCATGCTTAATAGCGACCGCATGTTTAACGGCGACCGCATGTTTAACGGCGACCGCATATTTAACGGCGACCGCGTGTTTAACGGCGACCGCATGTTTAACGGCGACCACATGTTTAATGGAGACCGCATGTTTAACGGCGACCGCATGCTTAATGGCGACCGCATGTTTAACAGCGACCGCGTGTTTAACGGCGACCGCATCTTTAACGGCGACCACATATTTAACGGAGACCGCATGTTTAATGGAGACCGCATGTTTAACAGCGACCGCATGCTTAATGGCGACCGCATGTTTAACGGCGACCGCATGTTTAACGGCGACCGCATGTTTAACGGCGACCGCATGTTTAACGGCGACCGTGTGTTTAACGGTGACCACATGCTTAACGGCGACCGCATGTTTAACGGCGACCGAATGCTTACAACCCCAGTACAGTGCGAATTGAACATGGTTTAACATTATTGGATCTACCTATAAAACAAACTCTGTAGTGTACAATGTTGCGCACGGGTAGCAGAGGTGTTATCAGTCCATTTTGTTTTCAACGTGCACTAAATTTGATAAATGACTATTGTGTTCTTGCTAACAATTTTAAAACAAATTTTATCTGGTGTATGACTATTAAGTATCATTTCCCCAAATTTTAAAAATCTCAAAATCCAATAACGATATTAACCTCTTCATATTGCATTTTATATCACCGACGACGTGTACACTATCGTAGTAAGATTATACAGATTACTATTGCAAAATCCACAAACTTTGAGATAATTTTTGGAAGAAAAATACTTACAAAATGAAACTGCTTCTTTGGTTGAGTAGAAAATTCGGCATAATTAAGTTCCAAAATCGGACAGTAATATTGCCATTGATGCTGCAATAACCATCTCAATATTTTACCAATTTAAAGAAACTTAGCATCAATGTGCTCTTAATTACCGTTGGGTTTATACCCTAGGTAACACCAAACATTAATTCCACAAAAGGTAGGTATGACCCCTGTAGTTCCTAAACTCAACGATGAAAACATCCACATGTTCTTGCATTTTGTAAGCAGTGGTGACTGACACCTAAGAATCATCAGCATATTGCGACGGATCCTACTCCAATCCAGACATGCCATAAAACGTGCTGAATTAGAAACCAACAAACAATTGCAAATTTTGTGCTAAAGATTAATCATGCTGTTACTAAGTAACTGCGGTAAGCCAACATTCTGTTACAACATCGGCTAGCAGATATATGTAGTTGTTTCGCTATTGGTTGCAGTTAGCTATCGACACATAATGGTAGCAGAATTTCAATGTATGTGTGTGCCTTTTCGGAAGCAGGGATTAAACAAAGTTGAACTTTTAAACCAAATCATGCCGATTTTTGTTGTTTGCGCTTCTAATATGATAACCACTGAAGTGATGTGATAAAAATTTTCACAATACAGGTTACCTGCGCTATTACAAGCGCAGGTCAGCCATCTAGCCTATAAGAGTAAGAATTTCAGCAACTGAATAAGAGTGCAAAAACAATGAAATTTGTGCCAATATCGCGACGGTATTGCTGTTTTACTGATGGGGGTATTTTGTTTTAATTTTGAGAGTGGGCGTACATACAAGATCCATATTATTCCGTCAATATTTTTAGTGTCTGCGCCAAACTACGGCTCTGATTGCCAATAGCAATATTGTCAACCAATAGTCGTGTATATATTTCGTTGTTATAATTTAGAGCCTTGGAATATTTCGCTCTATATGGTTGATGCATGTTTTCTTTTTGTGACAAGCGGATAACGTTTAATGCGCACCAATATTAAATATATATTATGGCTACCAAATGACTGGTAAAAATACTTGTTACATCAGAACTGACCAAATGTTGCTGCTATCATATGTATCTTTGCAAAGAATACTAAGACTTGCTTAAGGTTCAACTATAAATGATTGATATCTATTGTTTGATGTTATTAATTATCCGTTTCGTTTGACCTAACTATTATTCACGATTTGATCTGGCTTGGAAATACTTTAAGCAAATAGCGTTAAACCCAGCGGTTTCAGCGCAGCATGTAGTATTGGCACATCGTATATTTCGAAACATAAACTAATATTTTGATTAAAATCAAGACAACTTGACTTGTTAGCTGCAAAAGGTATGCATCTTGGTTTTGATAGACGGTACAGCTGACTGGTAAAAATTAAACGGTTATATTTAACATTTGCAACAATGAAACTATCTTGTTTTTCTCTGTCTCGTACCAAACTGTATTCAAGTTTAGAAACATATGAAAGTATTCGATATGGAAAGAGAGAACGTTAACGTTGAGTGATCGAGATAAACATTGCTAATTTGTTGCCTAAATATCTACAACTTTCACAGGCAAAATTGCAAGGCCTATTTGCAAACACAGCATTTGTTTTTATATAATGATATACTCTTCCATCAAAAGAAGATTACATTTATTTCGTCGCATAAAAAGAGACTAAAGGTGTTATTATAAAACACACCGTTATCATGACATTACAATTAGCCCGGCTCTAATCAGTAACATCTTTAGCATTCAGTCTTTTTCCGAGGCAATTGTGAGCTTTCTATGAAACATGTCGTTATTTGGTAAAACTACATAAATCGGGCTTTATTATAATCGCTACGTAGTAAGGAGAATTTGCACCCAATTTGTAATCCTTAAGATTCTATTCGCGGCGATAGAAATAAAAGCTTGTAACACTTAAAAGCAACGGAATTTTACAACATATAGTTTTGGCTAAGAAGCAGATATTCTGAATCATTGCCATTACAATTAACATTTTTGACAATTTCCGATCTTGAAGTGTATTTTTCACATAGGTGTCAAACACGAAAATACTTTGTGGGTGTACGGGAGAGGGGACCGAGCGCAGTGCGATTTGAAGTGTATTTTTTCACATAGGTGCCAAACACGAAAATACTTTGTGGGTGTACGGGAGAGGGGACAGAACGCAGTGTCATTTTAAGTGTATTTTTTCACATAGGTGCCAAGCACGAAAATACTTTGTGGGTGTACGGGAGAGGGCACAGAACGCAGTGCGATTTGAAGTGTATTTTTTCACATAGGTGCCAAACACGAAAATACTTTGTGGGTGCCCGGGAGAGGGACAGAACGTAGTGCGATTTGAAGTGTATTTTTTCAAATAGGTGCCAAACACGAAAATACTTTGTGGGTGTACGGGAGAGGGACTGAACGCAGTGCGATCGAAATATATCTGAGGGGATGACGTGCAATACAATTAAAAAATGGGGGTGGTGGAGTACCATCTCACAACGATTGTACGGTTATGTGCGTGCGTACTGGTAACATGAGTTTATATGGATACATGCTTGATCAACTTCATGCTAGATTTTTGACGCTGGAAACACCTGTCCGTCCACATAAATCATTCTACATATACATAATTGAGGAACTTGGCAAATTTATGCAGGAGGAGCCAGACATATTTATATATATACATGACTGACGAGGTTTGCATATTTCCATGGGACGACCTACGTGACAGTCCCCCTAGACATATTTCGGGGCGCCCATTTTACTTGCATATTAGAATACAATTAGGAGTTGTACCAATTAATTCTTCCTGTTGTCAAATTTACTGGCACAGAAATTGCACGCTAGAACAGCGCAACCATTTTTCATGCAAAGTGAAAACGTTTTTACAGTGAAATGTAGTGAAAATGCAATGACAGTGAGTTTGTTTAATCCGAGCCAAATAGTATTTAGTAAAATAAGTGGGATCTAGTAAAAATGCGTATATAATCAATTTGTTTTATTATTCCCAAACCATTTCACTATAATCGCGCTCTACTGTAATCCAATACCAGAAGGAAGATTTTATGTTTGCTAAAGCAAAGCATCAAGCAATCTAGTCCTAGATTGGGAAAGCATAAATCAGTAATTATGTCGCTGTTTGTGTTGAATCAACAGAAACGTTATTCAAGTTGTATGATTTACCGAAAAGGTAAATGGTTTAAAATTTGTTAGAAAATGCCTTTAAACAATAGCATATGCTTGCCAATAGTATTTAATAGGTTAGTAAAAGCTGAGCCTAAATATCTCGATTTCCGCCGGGCATTACTATGTATGGGAATATCAGTGATCACTGGGTAGGCAATTGCAATATACAATACTTTCAGTCCTTTGATTTATTAATCATTAATATGCAAAATTCAGAACATTCCCATAAACGCAGAAGCACCACTCCTCAACTATCAAAGCCAGCCCCTTTTGGGTGAAAATGGGCATGTGACTATACAGCGAGAATGAAATTTGTATTGCCACTATTCCGCTAAAATGATAGGTCGTTTCTGCTAACGCTGATAAATTCTTTGAACTTTGATACTAATATAATAAAAACATTAATTTCCCCTGAATATGGTGCAATTTTATCACAAGTCTTATCCACCGGCGTAACCACCGCGCACGCAACGGGACTCCGGACCTCCTGTTTTTTAGCTTGGTTGGGTGAGTCTAAATGTTCAATCGTAAATATCGTCAATCAGCTATAACATTTCCATTGCACATTTATAATGTACAACAGCTTCAGCTTCTGCAGCTCATGGCAAACTTTACATTTGGGTTGGACGCCAGGGAAACACCTCCTCCCCCCACTTTTCAGCCCATGGTTACGCTCTTGCATGCGACGCCCTCCAATGTGAAACATAGTAGATCAAAAAAATCAATCAATTATTTAAGAACCGCTTTTAAAATAGTAATAGTGAAATTGAGATAAATAGCTGGGCTTAACGAATCTCTAAATCGACTAAAACTTAAAATTAGTTTTGTGACCAAATTTAGTTAGTTCGTCAACATGAAAGTTTAATCACAAAAGCTAATCAAAAATCTATAAGTAAAACTAATTACCCTGACGACGTTATACAAATGCAGTCAGTCTCCAGGCGTAGTGGAGCTGAGCCAAATATAAACAAAACCTGTAACAGAAACCATATAGTTTTCATATATATACAAATATATACTTATATGTGTATATATAGTATTGTTATATATATATGAAGTTTATATTGGATATAAAGAAGCAATCTTAATGTATACTCTGTACTACAAACTGCTATTGTTAAACACAAAATAAAGTTGGTGTTAAGCTAAAAATCAGGTGATACAATAGTCACGTCATAAATAAACGTTCTAGAAATATATATATTTATAATTGGGCATCTTCAAGCGATGACTGCGATAATCTCATACTGTGACTTCGATGAGATATAATGTTGACGCTTTCTGGTTAACACTTTTCAGGTAAACTTTTTTAGGCCCAGCGCTGGCAATTCCGCCACTAAACCCTTAACAATGACCAGTGCCAGCAAACATATATATATATGGGTATTCGAAGCGGATGGGTATTCGAAGCGGTAAATTTTGGTCGATGGCTCAGGTGTGCCAAGTACGTGCGGGTGTAGGACAAAATCACTATCAATTTAGTAACATATTAACCATTTGAGGAAATCATTCACTGTGAAATAAGGTGGATTGAACGGAAGTTGTAAATGCTTAACTATCACCTAGCGCCTGCCAACAAATATTATTGGGTATTCGAAGCGGTAAATTTTGGTCGATGGCTCAAGTGTGCCAAGTACGGTGCGGGTGTAGGACAAAATCACTATCAATTTAGTAACATATTAACCATTTGAGGAAATCATTCACTGTGAAATAAGGTGGATTGAACGGAAGTTGTAAACGCTTAACTATCACACAGCGCCTTACAACAAATATTGTTGGGTATTCAAAACAGCAAATTTTGGTCGATGGTTCAAGTGTGTCAAGAACGTGCGGGTGTAGGAGCAAATCACTATAAATTTGGTAAGATATTGACTATTTGAGAAAATACATTCACTATAAAAGACGATAGACTATAAACTGTACGCGTTGCTCTTATCTTTCCAACACACAAGTAACGGCAGCCGAAAGGAATTTTTGAAAGTTGTGTTAAACAGCTGTCTACGGAATCCTCTTTAATATCAGCGTTGTTTCTTTGTGAATTAAGAATTAAGACATTTTTCTGCATTGTTTGTTTCATATACAATGTGTTTTCGTTCGAACAATGTTACTTTAAAAAAGCATTACAACCTCAAAGGGTTAGAACAGATTTTATGCTCGACTCCAGAGCGGAGCCTATTGTATCTGGAAAAGCTGGGATCGGCTACCAAAAGTTCTTTTCCAAAACAGCAAACATAATTATAGCAAACGAAGTAAATATATTACAATAGTCAGCCAACAGCAGGAACAGTTGGGACTACTTGGTATCGGTGTCTTTAAATCTCTAAATGTAACTATAGATATGCCTTTGTACGATTGTATAGTCGATGTTCTCTCTACCACTAAAAAGGCGAAACTTTTACTATTAATAACATTTAAGGGCCGTACCTACCCTTACTTCCCATTGGATGCGCCAAGCCGGAGATATTTGTTACAGAGCCGATTCTAGCAGAATTGTTTACACCGATAGCCAAGCCGAGCAGGCTGTTTTCAGAAAAGGCCCGCCGACCATGGTTAAATAAGAGTAGTGCCGAGCCCCAGCTTAAAAGTTCTTTTGTTTTCTCAGCTTTATAATGAATACTTCCGAAGTACTTAGACTGTCTAAATTATTTTGTATGCAGTATACTTAAATCGTTAAGGTACTGAACGAAGACTGATATACCATAACTGCTATTTTGCATGTACACGTATCTACAACGTTAAATTCTTTAGCTATGACGCTAAATTCATCAATCAGTAATATATCTTATTTGATTTGCAAGCTTACAACTTGAAAACGAAGAAGTAACTGTACTGCATTTATTATTAACATCTGAAATATATATCAGTGTATTTTCTACGTAATATTCGGAGCTTACAAAATTGATTATTCATCATTAATACGGGAAACGGTCAAACGATAAAAAGTAACGTCATGACCATCAAGATAAGAAAATGTAGTCACCAATTTTCAACTCGTTAATCAGTTTCTTTACGTTTTAGCACCACACATTTCAGTTTAGGATTTCTTAAAACTACTTGTTCACTGTTTATTAAGAAAACCAGAAAAAACCATGCTACTATGTGAGTAGGATTGCCATCTACCATAGTAGTAGTCATAATAGTTTGTTTGCCTTTAAACATGCAATGAATAATAAAAATCTGCGTTACAGTTATCACTTGACAAATTGGAATTTTCTTATAGGCACATGCAAATCGTCTGTTCTGAATATAATTGCAGAAAAATAATACTCCTAACAAGTATAACTTTACTTGACTATTCTAAACCCAAATCCTGTATGCTAACAAATGAAGATTGAAGGGTTATATTGCAAAATGGATAACCATATAGTAAACCTAAAACAGAAATATAGAATAAAGCTAGAACAACTTATATTATTTTACATGTTTGCCACGAATTTATCCTTCCTGAAGTTCAAATGATATATACCTAAGATTAATCCTTGCACATCGTGTGACACTATATTAAATCAAATTTGCATATTTTATGTTTAATAAACCACAGTCTATTTACTTACAAATCAATATTACATGATTATTATTTTACATATGTATTATATGAACCATAAAATTTTACGGAAATATGCGAGCAAAAACATTCTTGCCCTAATGGGCATAGATAATGAGATCTCACCAAATAATCTTTTAGAAGTAGAACATTGCAGTAACTTGAGGTTACACATTTAAACGGCGTTTACGTTATAAAGGGCCCAGTTTAAACAATTTTGTCTGCGAGCACTCTATATCATACCATACAATTATAAACATATGGTATGCCAACACAAAACATATGGTGTATGAGACACAATCAACCTACCTATCAAATCTGCATATTGTATTTACACCGGTGTCAAAGACACTATATACAAACATATATACATGAAATAGCAGATAATTGCACGGCGTACCTGAAAGTATACAACATTTTCAACAATTTTATGGTGTAGTCTGTGCCATACCATTATCCACGCTACATCACCATTATTTGATATCCTGAATTGATAGCACTTTTGGCAGCACTGTTGAACGCAGACGCTTCATAATAAACAGTAGAGACACACTTTCGGCAAACTTCCACATGGTGAGTGCTTTATAACGGAAACATCTCATTAGGTTTTACAAAACGTTTTTTTAAACGGGGTAAGTGCTAGCCAATATAACCGAATAGCATTCTCTAATGCGCCGCTTACGTTTTAAAAGGCAGAGATGTAGAAGTTTTAAAAGACAGAGATCTAGCAATCTATACAACCATTGTCACACTTATCATGATGTAGTCTATACCATACCATCGGCGACTCTACACTAACCAGGTTTCCAGACTAAAACCACCATCTGAAAGGCTACGTTGTCAAATATATCATATGGAAGGTGACAGAGACACCGAGGGTGAAAACGTTCTGGCCCTTTACAACGTAAACGCCGCACGACCATATCAATACAATTATTTGTGCTGCGACTAAAACAAGCAAATCACTATTGTGCGATATGATTATTACCTCGGGTATAACGGGAATGACTAGTGAATGTTTTACAATAAACATGAGGCACAATATTTGTACATATAAATAAAGCTTTCAATAATATATAGACTCTAAGCTACACACATATACACAAACAATATAGATCTCAAAATAATGATAGTATAGCAGCTAGTGGTAACAACGGTGCAATAAGGGTTGCTAGGGGTAATCAGAAATAGAAAGCACAGATACTGTAGTTATATTGAGGACGAAACAACAATAACTGAAACTAGAATATTGCTGCATTGAATGTCCATGTACTGAGTGTTGTGCAACGAATAGCTTAAACTAGTCTTAGGTTTTCCGATTTTTCATCATTAAATTGAAATTAGTAACATTTAATTTGTTCAAAAACTACAGATATTTAAACAAATTAAGGCGGCCGAATTAATGCTCTATAGTGCCTTAGTAAAACCAGTAGTAATAAAAACAGCTATATTTTATAAAACTGACAGGCATTAATATAGGAATTTTCAAAACCTCATTTAGTACTGATGTGTTTCTAATAGACCGCACAGGGGCAACTACTGTCAACTTAGAAGTGATACAGAAAGCAACTAAGTTTAGCACTGCACTGCAGCGTGGCGGAACTAGTAAAACTTTCACGATTATAAAATCAGGCTGATAACCCATTTAGGTAAACTTGTACCTATATTTGGAATATTGTTAAAAACTATTATTAAAACATAATAGCAAAAACAAATTTATTACTTTAGTATTAGCGAAATTAATGTTTACAAAATTATTTTTCCGAAATGTAAGATAAATTTAAGTGAAATTTATGACAAATCTGACATCCAGTAGATGGCACATTTATAGTTTAAATTACTTGAGATTAATAAAAAATTTAAAGACCTTTTCAGTATATATACACGATTATTTTAATATAGACAAACTGGTCAAGACCAAACGAGCATTTGACGGTGACACCTCAACAAACAAGAAACTCATTTGTCAAAATTTAAGGCCGGCCGGCAAACGTGCTTTCACGGCCATTGCGTAACACTACAATAACTCCATCGCTCACCCTTATAACCAAATAAATCCTTTTGTCAAAAGTTCGGAAATTTCGTTTTGAGTGTATTTTTGAAACTTTGGCTCATAGCTCAAATACGGTTGCTCTAAAATAATACATATACAACAGCAATGTTACAGCTGTTGATGTCCAGATTCTTCGACATTCTTTATCCCACACCTCTGAAATGAGTTATAATTTAAAACATCTGCGGAGCCCAAATAGTAATGCGGACTCCATCTTTCCATACGATGCCTCAAATAACAATTATATCCTACAGTTTTGGGGACCCTAACTGGCCACAATCAAAACATCCAGTTCTTGTCGATTTTGTGAGAATTTTGGTAGAAAGTTATTGCAGTAGTGCAAACGCAATGCTAGGTGCACAATTACATGCCAGTACGCATGGAATAAAAATTGTGAAATTCCTTGATTACAGAGAAGACTGCCAGAGACCGAAAAAAATAATTTTGCAATTATAAGCTGTTAGAGGCAACTCCGGTAGGTCCGCTGGACCGATTTCAAACATTATGTCAAGTTCTTATTTCCGAATCACTTATGTCAAATTTTCAAGAATGTTTATTTTTTATTTAACAAACTACTTCATAAAATTCCAGTACAATATTTTAATTAGTTCCTATAAAAATTTCTTTGAAATTTCACAGAAATGCGTGTCAAAAATGTTTCAACGCAATGTAAGAAAATTTTCTTTAAGATTTTAAAGATACTTTACTTAAAGAGATGCAAAGCATTTTTTAAAAACCTGAGATGAATGATTTTGAGTGAGCTTATGTGTGACACTGATGTTCCTTTCCAAGCCTCTCTTATTACCAACTAAGAAGGTTACAATCTTAAAGATAAAATCTGTCAAAGGAGCAATGTGGCCATAGGCTTTTGCGCAAGATGATTAAGCGCAAAGGATGACTCGAACACGCGGCCTCACGATTATGAGACCTGCGCCGCTGATCATTGTACTACACGACCGCAAATATATATGATTACCTGGCATAACTATACTACACGAATTTTATACAAGTTCCTGGTTCCATGTGAAATAAGACTATTAATATCGTTTTTCTAGACGATACCGCCCCAAACTAGCTTGTAATTTCCGAGATAAAGCGTAAATTTGGTAAGAGTTTCCACAGTGAAAGTAAACTTAGACAGTATATACCAATAATGGCAATATTAGCAAAAAGACATTCCAAAAGTAATAAATTAATAAGTGTCCCAATTTCACGATATGAAGTGCTTTTATGGCATTAATAACGTGGAAAAAGCTAGCAAGGGTCACATAAGTTTAAGCAGCCTTAAACTCATTAGGAAGCAGCATCAATCTATTGAAGTCCAGCCTCGATAACCATTATAAACTAGTGACTCGCAAAGAGACAAGAAATAGAGCGAATGTGTCTACTGTGCGCCTTAATGACCACTGCGCCGTTCCAAAATTAGACTTCTGACTTCTAACCCATTTCAAACTATCCTCATAGCAAGTATGCACTAGCCCATATTAAAATCACCGTAACAGTACTTTAATGACAACATTACGGACATTTTAATCACATAACAAAACCGTTGCACAACTCTTTATTCCTTCCTCCAATGGCGAAAAAGACGAAATTGTTTAAAATTTATAAATCTCAACTTTTAAGAAAAATTATAAATTGGACAGTGACTTTTGACGTACTGCATGAATACATGCTTATTTGATGCATACCACGCCAATGTAATTGGTTTTATTGTATTCAGCAACCCCAAGAACCTCCAGACACATACTAACAACTTACATAGATCTATATTGGAAAAGTGCTAATATTTGTTTATTTTAGTGCCAAAATTTACGAAATTTTGTTCCGCTATGATCTCGCAGGATATATAACACATCAAGAATGGGTTTAAAACAATAGAGGCAACGTGCTTAAGAGGTTAAATAACCCTTTGATACCATATTTCGACCTCAACAAGCAAAAACTTACTTTGTAAAAGATTTTGAAAACTTTACTTTTTGGTTGAATTTTTAAACTTTGGTTCAAAGCTCGAAATCGGCTGCTCTGACAAAAAATGCACAGCAGCTGTTGTAGCATTTTCAGAGAATTATAGAAGGTGTTCCTTATTTTTCGATCGGATGTCTCTGGCAAGTGGTATAACCTAAAATGTCGAGTGACCCCAAACGGCTAATCAAACTCTACAATTTGTGTCAGTTTTGTGAAAATTTAGGTAAGAAATTAGCTCAAATACAAAGTTGGTGCACAACTGTATTTCATTAGGCTTCGAATAAAAAATTTGTGAAAGTCAGTAAGTCTGGTTAAGAATTAACTTGCTACGCTCGCTCCGTTTCAACAATTTATATAACTTGGAACTGTGAAATTTTTTGAGAAGGCGAAATCGAGATTATTTTTATTGTAGAGATGATTTCGTTGTTTCACAAGCAGTAAAGTAAATGCATTGCGGCCATTTTTCGATCATCTGCTTCTGCTATGGACCTATATTCGAATCATGCAACCGCACAGATCTTAGTATTCGATGAATCATAAAATACCGCTACAACAACCATTTTGACCATTTGCGGGTAAGGAACCAGTGGAGCAGGAAAGTTCGAAATTTTCATAATGTATTATACTTTGGTCATTAGAAGCTAACTATTGATTACATTTTTACGTATTCAAGAGCAATATAACTTTAAATCGATTCCAACGGCATCACTACAGTATCTAACTACAACTTCACAACAGTGAAAGTTTTAATATTTTAATATATCACTGATCTATAACTTGGGCCGCCTTATAATGTAAAATTTTACGCGGCTAATTAATACAGAATTCGTTTCGGTCAATGAATTGTCAATGCCAAAACTCAAAATGACGTTCAAATTATACATAATCAGGAAAAATTAAAAAAACTGTATATGCAGGCTTAGCACAATTATAGATATTACTTCCAAAAACGTATTTATCGTATGCTTTACACACGTTGTTTTCACTGCCCAAGTTTAAAATAGTATGAGTATCAGTTCCTGATCGATTTCAATTTACTGCTTGCAATATTTTCATTGAGGAAACAAACATGCTACAATATGCTATTCTGTCTGAACGCGTAGCCATATACATTTATGCTTCAGGACCTATATTTTACTAAAAGAAATATGTCACAGCAGTGCTAAGACTAATCTCCCTATTTAAACAACTTATTATCATCGATTCCTTTATACTTGCTTTATACTTCGATATTTCGGTCTCCCAGAAAGGATCAACTAGGTCGGTAGCGTGGAGTTTGCGGTGCCACGTATAGGTTGGGCGCCTGCGGCACCTTCAGGTGTCGGGGTATTTGGCGAAGAGTTGGCGCTTCGCGTCGATTTGGAGGTCCAGTTCAGCACCTTAAGAGTATAATCCCCCTTTCCCACTATGAGCATAAATACAGAGTTGACAGCATGCAGATAAATCCTGCAATACACAACCGGGTCATAAGACAATAACGGAATAAAACTGTGAAATTATTAACACATATTATGTCATCAGAATCGAATCAATGGCTTCACCATATTCAAAACGCTTAATACATAAGCGATCATATTATTACAACACTATATTGGCAGTCACCCTATTTTCCTACAGCGCTGTAAAATCAAACATTAAAAATTTGTAATTTCGAAAGTTTCGTTGATTTAATGCCCAACAATAGTTTGTACTTCTAAACCTGATCCTTCCGTGTATTCCAAAACGTAACCAAAATTTATTTTGAACTGCACTTGATTATTCATTATTGAAATTTGGTTTCCGTGCAAAAAATCACGCTCAATTTGACAAATAATGTTCTTTGTCTGTTTGCAGAGCGAGCGGAGCGAATAACCATTTATTTCTATGCCCACTGATTAATTTTACCGTGTCCGTCCGTCCATCTGGCCGATTAGTTTTTTCTAAATATCTCAGGAAAAAATTAAAATTATCCCTGCGCTCTTTTGCATATGATAGTTTATAGTCTGGCGCGTCATACCATATAACATCCATTTATGCAGCTCTCCAATGGGGTATGGTAGGGCCTTTCAATTTTTGTGACCAAGAGAAAATGGTTTTTAGTTATATCAAAAAATGTTGCATATCTTTTATGTTCGCGTCGATATGACCTACAACTTTGTTGACCAACAGTTTTTTGTTACATTACCGGATAAGAAGATGACGGCAGCAAACGAGGTCCCTAGAGGACCATTTTAACTCTTTCAAGGCATATAATATATATAAGGAATATTTAAATAACTATTAATTAGCATTATATGGTCACTATAAAGGTTTTCTCGGGGTCACTGAAAACAATAGACTGGTTTATTTTAATGTATCTTTGACCGCTGATCCGTTTTTGCAGTAGTACTGTAGCCTCTGGGCCCTCCCGCACCCAAGAATTATGTATGATTTCGTGACTTTCAATGTAATGTTATATTGGAATATATGCTGGAAACGAAGAAGTGATTTATTTGAGTGTATCTGTGACCTATGTATACTTTTTGGAATAGTGACGCGCCCTATGAGACCACCACTGATCTATGCATTATTTCGTGAGTTTACATCTAATACTGTATTTTTTTAATCTGCGAATATGAAGGTTTTCAAGGCAGGCATAAATCAAAGTTGACGACAGTAAAAATGTTTCTATGACTACAAGCGTCGCTTGCTCGCAGTGACGATGCTTGCAGCGCAATTGTGGGATGACCCATCTTCTAGTCTAAACTTCAATTTCTACAGCCAAACTGAGTTTTAAAACTTCTAAAGGTCTACGTTTCCTAGCTGTTGAACCGATACATAACGATATCCACTCACTAAAGAATTAGACACTCATTATGAGATGTGCCCTTTAGCTGAACGCGAACAGTTTCGACCCCATCTTCATGGTAAAGACAAATTTGTAAGGTTTCTGTGCCAATCTGTCTATACCGGTACCAGTCTTTCCCAGCCCATATCTCGCGACACAGGCTTCGCATCAAAAACCGAGGCCACCATGCAGAATCAACATAGCTGACCACAACGTTTAAGATCTACAACTTTACTGAAGTTGACCTTTTTGTGGAACCACTTCCTGGGACACTGTGGGGCCGAGTATGGTTCGTCGACCACTTTTCTAGAAATAGCGGTTTTTTTATTTTCAGCATGTTATTGCATGTTTTTACTCTACAATCAGTGCCTATTAGATTATAAAGCATACTGGACACGATAGTTTTGCTATCTAGAGCCTAACTTGACTATATTATACCTTTTAATGGGGTTTCAAGGGTCGACGAACCGGATGTCTAAAATGTAGTGAGTTGTCATTTTTATGGTTATGTATTGCGTGCAGGGCACCAACAATGGGGTTTCCGGTACGCTGAATTCGATGGTTTGGTTATTTAGGGTCCAGACGAACATTTCGTGCCTTGCCAGATGTTTTGAATGGGTTTAACGACAATGAACCGATCGCCAGAATATAGATAGTGTAGTCTGTCATTTGTTTCTTTGTTATGTAGTGCGTACAGGGCATGAAGAATGTTCTACAAATAGGTTTTTCAGTACGCCAGATACTTCGTACGTTTTCAGTTGTTTTCGATGGCTATAGGGTAGACTAGGTTTTAGGATTTTCAACGGGGTCAGGGTTACAGAGATATTGTATTGGTGTAGTGTATACATCAAACACAAAGCCTGTTATATACAAGTGATTACACAAAATGACCACTTGATGAAACTACGCTCGCTCCATTTCACCCTTGCTTGCGAGTTACTAGTATTATTTTCTGTTGATAGTGAATTTTGGATGTCACGTATTTAGAGAACAATACATTTAAAAATGTGCCAAAGTCTCAATAGCTAAGCGATGTTTTTGTGCAATGCTGCTCTGAAACTGACAAACACATTTATTTTATCGTGGGTAGATATTAGTATATATCTATTAGTTCCCTAATTTTAGCAATTCAGCAGTTGGACTGTGGTAATCCGATTTGACGTTTGATATATTAGACAGCTTCTTAAATGAAATAATATATTATCATTGATCTAACATACAAAACGGTGATAGTTAGTTAATTAAAGCTTAGCAAATCCAATCGATGCTGTTGTCATTACTTCCAGAACTGCAAACGCCTACAGTAAATTAAATATTTGAAATATGAACTTACAAAACCATCCATTATAATAGTAGTTCAATGACGCACACATATTGCAGATAATTATAGGCAATATTTTTTCACTTGATTATATTATAGTTACTTAATTACATTGCTAATAATTTTTCATCATTGCTTTTAAATAAAAAAATTAATAAACGGCGCCTTAATAGCTCTAAGGTATCAGCTAGGTCATGTAATGTAGCTATCTTGACATACACGTGGGACACTCAAAGCCACGTCCATTAACACCTAGAATAATTAAAGTCGGAAAGCCAAAACAAATATGCCTGTTTTAACTGGAGACCGGTTTACTGAATGACACAATATCAGAAGCATAAAATTAACTCAAAAGGAATAATTTTTATTCAATGTTATCAACACATTGTATATATTTGCAAAAAGATTTGTCCAAATCTGAGAAAACGAACTAATTTTATCTAAAAACTATCTGAGCCACATAAAATTTGAATATATCGATAAAGTAATGATTTTAATTATTATGGCTATTTGTTGCTAATATAAAATTGTATAATACAGATTACTTAGCTAATCGATGATTTAAAAAGCAAATTATAGGCCAACCAAGTTATAAAATAAATTATTATAAAATCTTATAAAACCTGTTAGAGCCAAGATAAGCTGTGGCTGCTTGGTGCTAGTTTAGCAGTAGTAGTCACAAGTAATAGCTACTAATTTTGGAACTTTAAAAATAATGCTTATTCAAAAAGTGAATATACTTCTTCGATGCCATTTAGCGGTCTTATGTTGAATTGAATTATTACTGTTTAATTCAAATCAGATTTTTGTTTAACACAACGAGGTTTCAGTTTATAAGTACTGGTGCTATATAGCGTTATTACGGCAAGGAAACTAAATTTAGGAATAAGGTAGCTTTAAAAACGCAGAATTTTGAATCAGATTTTTGTTTAACACAATAAGGTTTCAATTTATAAGTACTGGTGCTATATAGCGTTATTACGGCAAGGAAACTAAACTTAGGAATAAGGTAGCTTTAAAAACGCAGAATTTTGAAATACAGAAAAATGACTTTTAATAAATAAACGCTAGTCTGTAACTTGCGTTTGAATAATGTGAAACGGGCACATCACGAATCGCGATCCATTTGACTTTGACCGAGCCACATGGCGCATCACAATGACAGAACGAATACTTGGTAAGTACGCGCGTAAAACCTTACGTTTCCGTCATCTAAGCCCTTCCGGCTGTTTAACCAGGACCCAATCAAAATTTAAAATATTGCTCCTATTTTTGTTTTCCTATAACTAGCAACTCTATCGAGATTAAGTTTTTCGTACCATGTCTGTGGTTTAATACATCTTGTCGCAATGTATATATTCTTGTGAAACCGCAGATAGGTATATAACGTTCCAAGTCAAAATAACTCTATCTTTAAGCATAAATTAATATTAACCCTTTATTGCGCAACTCTGCCAATTGTTATCAGCACGTATTGCAAAGCTGTGTATTAATTCGGTTGGTTGCGTGTCATATGTTTGCGCATGCGTAGTTATATTCTTGTTATGCAGGATTCCTTAAAGAAACTGGAGCAGCTCTTAGGGTTTTCGTACGCCGTTTGCTATAAAGCAAACCGAGTTCGATTCGTGGCACCGCATTGATCATGTCAAACATGGCACGATAAGAAAAACGAAGAAGGGTTAAAGGGCTAACCATTTTCTATAGGGAAGTGACAAGGTTTTCAAATCCAAAATAAATATTAACATATCTGATCACCAAATATGTCAGTGTTTAGTTTTTGGTTAATCAAAAATCTGTCTCTAAACCCGCAAATATCAGATTAGACCAGATCAGTATCTTTATGTTGCTTTCAAAAACTAAATTATAAAAGAGTAAACTGGAAGAACAACACGCGCGCAGACAGACGCACAATAACCGCTAGCCCGTCCTGCTGTTTGAAGCACAGTAAAACAACACTACAACAACTCTGTTCTGTGAGATAGTCAGTCACATGCGCTGCAGCTAGCGCAGCTTTATAGCCGCCGTGCATACAATGTGTTCCTTGGTTCAGAGCTTGGAACATATATTGTGAGAGTGTTTCTGCTCGAACGCTGTATCTGAGTTAGCCTAACTCAAGACAATAAGTTATTGCTTCAGCATTACCGGTGATTTGTGAAGCTATCTGTACTGCTAATGCTTGTTTTTTAGTGCGGGTGAGTCTGTAAGCGAACAACCGGATAGCTCTGAACAATGCAGTTCCAGTATTGTAGAGTAACCGCACTGAATTACCTGTGTACGACGACGACGTCAGAATGACATTTAATAGCTATCATTATCCATTATTAGATAATGTCAGCTCAGTATCTCAATGTAGTTGGAACATAGGGATGCAAGTAATAAGGTTGTGTGTTTGATTTTTACCTCTCATATTTTCTGCTATTTCGAACTATAGTGTTAGCTTCCAAATACTATTGCCGAAGCTATAAACTGCAAAGATTTTGACAACCTTATTATAGTAGATAGATAAATTAAATATGGGCACATATAAAGTGCTGATAGCGCGGGTCATAAATGACAACTTTACCAATGTTTGGTAATGTTCTCGCATAGAAATCTCCATGATATGGAATGAATGGAGATGCAAACAATTAATATTTTCGAGAAAATTTAACAGCCACATGAAAATAATTTTACTTAATAATGCATAAAATTTACATATACACAATTCCTGATGTCTTTCTTTGACATTTGCTACTAAATTTATGTCATTATACGTGACGCCAAATGTTTGAACTCACCCCTCAGTGGTGAATAGAAGTTTCGCACATAGCACATAACGCGTTAACAACATTCAGATAAGGTTGTGGCAGAAGTAAGACTTGACTCGTTCTGTGATTTGAGAAAAGATAAACCTCTGTCTCAGACTACAACAGAGTCAATACGAGGGGGTATAAAGCTGAACTCCGTCATTTTTAAGTGTTCGTAAAGCAGATTGTCTATATAAAAGTCCAAACTATAGGTTAGGATTTCATCAGTGCAAAATACTCCTGTCACTGATCTGCAGGAGTCAAATACCGAGTCTTAGCAAGTGCAACCACGTGACCAGAATTTCTATACGGAGACAGGATGTGTGCATCCACTTAACCATCAAATTTAGTACAACAGTTTCTATGCTTACGAGGACACATTCTGTACTTTCATGCTTACAGTGATGATTGTGATATTGAACGTTGATAAATTTGATAATGTCATCTTTTGTTGATGCAAAGCATAATACGCCTGAAGCGTAGGCAGGCACATCGTTTAGTCAGGGCCACATAATTGGCAAGCGCATAGTGATTAGTAATGACCGTTGTCAGTAACATAACCTAAAGGCGTGTTCACACGCTCAAAATTTTTGCTCAAAATTCTGATCAAAATTTGAAAGCAGCTTCTTTGCATTTTTTGCAAGTTTGAACGTGTGAACACTGTTCAATCTTTTCATTAATATTCCTGTTGCCAATCATGGACGAGATGTATGACCTGAAAAATTTTGAGCTCAAATTTTGATCTCAAATTTTGAAATATCGCAATGTTCATTTAAAAATTACCGTCAAATTTTAATCAAATTTTGAGCTCAAAATTTGACTGTGATTTTTAAAGGAAAATTGCGATGTTTTAAAATTTGAGCTCAAACTTTTTCAAGCATACATTCTCTCTATCTATTTTGCCTCAGGAAATCGGTATATTGAAAAGTTTGAACAGTGTTCACAGGTGAACTTAACAAAGCAACACAATAATTAGCAAAAATTTTGCCACGCTATTGCTATGTGAGTATTAACTACGAGCACATAAACAAAAACATCAATAATTAGACACAAATTGTTCTGCCTGCTTCAAGTTTACTCACGATAACAACAATAATTACAAAAATTTTAGTTTAAATTAGAGGCTCTATACCGCATGCTTACAAGCAAAAAATGCTACTTCGATTATGGAATCGATGCTAAGGATACATCACGTAGAAGGACCTATAAAATTTTAATCCATACCTGTTGACTGGGAGACAATTATTAGATTACGCAAATATAACTGCAAAATTTAGACTGATTTTGAAGTAAAAACAGATATTGTTCAGTCTCTGCTCTTTCGATGAGATTTTTGTGTAACTACTTACATCTATGGGTTCACTTAAATCATAAGGTTCCAAAGTACGCCGGCGCAGGGAGAGTAGATGGACTCAAAGCGGGGGTGGGAAGAAGACAAAGAGCAGGGCAGGTAGAATGTCGACATTTGTAAAAACTCATAATTTTTCCCGATTTACTACATTTTTGCCCTAGTTTTGCCAATTTTTTCCAGCTTTTGCTAAAATGTTCCCCAATTTTTTTCCAATTTGTACCGATTTTCCCCAAATTTTCTTAAATTACATATAGCTAATTTTCGCGCAATTTTCATCACGCGGTGAGCGGAGGTGCATACGATGCGGAGGGTGCGTACAACCTCGGTGGAAAGGGCATGCAGAGCCTCGGTGCGGGGGTGGGCCTGTAGAATCTCGGGGCAGCGTGCGCGCAGTATAGGATGGGGCGTAGAGCCTCATACGGGGAGGGTGCAGAGCCTCTGGAAGGGAGGGGTTGCAAAAGCTTAGGTTGCGGAGTAACGTATATTGCTTGGTAAGGAAGGGGGTCCGAGACTTATGGGGCAGCCCCTACCCACCTATGGGCACCTGTACGCTAAACATATTTAATGAGAGAAAACTTGTTGACCATGACCAATCTGACAACACGTTATATTTCTTACAATAAAATTTAGCTAAACTCCATAATACATATACAGCTTAGACTGCAGTTATGTAATTGATTGCGCTAATTATAGTTGAAATTCAAAATCTTTAGATCCTACCTTTTTAATGTTGACCGTTTCTTACTGAAAGCAGTGAATGGCATAATCAATAAACGGTAGTGATGGTCAGTGATTTGCAATATCCGGGTAAAATTGTGGGATATATCGAAGAATCCAAATATCCGGATTATCCGAGCAAAGTGATACGGGCTGGTATAAACTGACATATCCAAAATTTCAAACTTATGGTTATACTTCAAAGACTGTATAATAGAAATTGGCGTTCACTACTTTAACACTATTTTATGACATACTAAAAATTCGAGGCATAAAACAGTGTTCCTTTGATAATATGCTTTTGCATTTGCACTATATAATACTACTATATATACTAAGAATGTATAATGAATATAAACCGGAATCAATGTCTGCATAAGACAACCTGGAACGTGACGAAATCCAGTAGGAGAATGTCGCAACTGTCAACCTATTAAAGGACCAAGCAAAAGAAAAAACATGCAAAAAATATATAGAAACAGGAAATACAGAATATACATTTCAAATAGTATCAGTTAGTGGTGTGAATCCTGGTATGCTTGCTTAAATCAAAAAGTTTTAAGTTTTAGCTTTCTATCGCCACATTGACCTCCGTATACGTCGCGAGTAAACGGCAAGCGCGTACAGTTATTTACTGACCCCGTTCACATACAAGGCAGAGACGGGGTGAGACACAAGGGGGCGTGCCCCCAGTTTGATATTGATGTTCCTCTAGTTTACATATGCATCAAATATTTTCAACATGCTATCGTGAGATCACTACTTGAGTAGGCCCTACAATGAGGGAGTCCCCCTCCATTCAGTGGAAATTTTCTGGTGATGCCCATGATACAAGGTATCCATAAATCATGTTTCTGGATGCATACTTTTTGTAGAATTTGAATAACTAACCGCGGTGGTAAATGTGCGAAACGTAAACGGTGTTTTGCGATTGCAGTCATAGTTGGTCTACTAGCATGAATTTTCTCTGTTTGCGAATACACAATTATTTCCCTGTTGGGTTCACTGTGCAGGTATTACAAACATTAATTACTAGGGGCATTTCCTATATATTATAGCTACTTGACAACTACGAATTTGCCCAGCTATACAATGCATTGTAATGTCTACTGCATGAGCGTACTCCTAGCTTAAAAAAGTTCCAATTGTGATAACATGGGTAAAATCGTTTTTAACGATATTAGTGTAATAAATCCTGCAGAAAGATCCACCTGAACATGTTTACAACAGTAATAGAGGATTATAGCGACAATAAACTTGGGAAAGAATTGACAGATCTCAACTATTTTTTGATCTTTCTTCTAAGCCGTGAATTTACGTTTCGTTATCCTCTTATTCATTTTATAAATTTGTTTGCTTTTCGGCAAGCGTAGAACAAACAACACGAACTGGATCTGTTTGGCTTAGAATTTCGTTGCTGATCGTTGAGCCACAACGAGGCTTTTGGTCCGATGGTTAAGGATCTTCACAGCGTGTGCAAATAACAACATGCAACAAACAGCAATATCAATCAGCCAATAATAACCAGATTTTGCCTGTTGAAATGGAACTATACCGTTTATTATCTTTTATACATATCGCTGGTAATACCAAAACTATTGTTTCGGTATAACATAAAATCAATCCCGTTGTTTTTACATAGCATGTTTGTCCTATGCTCGCTCGGTCTTCCACACGATGCGACAGGAACTTGTTTAAAAACTGAAATTAAATAATTTAAACTAGACCGAAAATCTGCGCCATGGCCGGCCGCCTTAACCCACCGAATAAATTCGCCGTCGCATACAGATAAATACATTTGTCTATATGTGTCCCTATTTACGAGCAAAGATTAAATATTTATAGCCAAAACCAATACAAATCTTACTATTACTGTTATCCAAGGCATTTTGCATGGTAAACTGAAAAAAATTACTTGCAATATTTACAGCGCAGATCATTATAGAGCGTATGTACAGGCGTATTATCGCTAAAACAGCCGCATCCTTTAGATAATAAGCGCGCAAGAACTGCTAATTTCGTTTGGTGTAACCATTGCTGCTAACTCCTACAATTGTTTACTTATGCTATTTCGTTCAAATTTCGCAATGTGTGTACCTGTATATCATTATTTGTGGCATGACATTACCTAACAACATGCTAGACAGGATATAAAGCGTCCACATACTTTGCCTTAGGCTAACCAGTTCGTTAAGTTCTTTATTATAATTTAAGGTTTAAGGATTATCTCATATTTGTCTCAGGTGTTCACTGTACATGTATCAGTTATGTACCGTAAGGATGTGTAAGTATTCATTACATCTTTATGTCTGTCCCTGGCTTTTTGGCCCAAACATGCGGTCTATATGCGCTGATATGCGGTCCACAGGCCACCATTTTATACAATCAATGCCATCCAGTTAAGAGTCAACAGTTCTCCAACACCTGGTAGCCATGGACTCCCTGAAACACCAAATTTTCAACCTGAATTAAACAGAACTATTCGATTTTTGTTAAAGTTTGCGAGTTGGTGGTATTCTGGCCGCGAGACAGCTAAATCACGGTCCTCTGGCCTACAGTTTGCCAACGACGACAATGTGGTAGTCCTAAGCCTCAAGTCCCATGAGTACATCAAATGAATATAACAAAAGTGCATAACAGTGTTCCAAACGTGGTTTCAAGAGCGCTATTAAATGATAAAGTATGCATTGGAAGAAACGCGAATCCGCAGCATACATACCTACTTATATACTATAATAAAGATTAACAAACATATGTCATATATAAACAAATAATATACCAAATTTTGATTAAACCTCACGTTCGGAATTACTTTGAATTTTGAAAATCGATGCATAATGATAGCTCGGTGGGACGTACCGAATTCTGGAACGCTCGGCTGAAAGTCACGTTTATTAGCCATTGCGCTATCTGGGAGCTATTTCCCGTATCCTTAACGCTTTTCGTAGAGCGAGCGAACAACAATATGTGAACAATCATGCAGTATATGGCAAATTTAGTTAGCGCAACGCCTTGGAACGTAATTAATTGTTGTTGAACTACTTGACGCATTAAAGACATATTAGTAGATAAATATTTGGGAACATGTTTTTGGTTGCTAACACATGCGATTCCGAAATGCGTTCGGAACAAGTTTGCTAGTGAATAGTTGCCATTCCGTATCGAATTTGCAGCTGAAAATTTTCATTTATGACCTCGTTATATATACCCAAACTTTGCACACGTGATCACGTATCACAAAAATAAATGTGTGCACTCATGGTTTGGTTCACAGAACGCCATTTCGACAAACTACATTCTTCAATGGCAAAAATAAAAATCGTCCAAAACTGGCCTACGCATCTGGTCTTATTCAACTTTTCCCTAGAGAAACGCGACCGAAACTAGGAAAAATATGATAAACCGATTGCTTTGTGCATTATGTAGCCCCTGTTTCTGCGCGTTAAGCTGAAACTACCAATGATACGATTGTGAAAGCTATTTTGACGGATTCAGTTCGTAATTGTGACAAAACAACTAATGCCCGGTGATAAAGTTTCCTCAATCATAAAAAAACTGATTATACATTATGAAACACATAAACATAACATTTAAATTGCCAAAATTACAAAACTAAACCAATAATTTATTTTCCTACCAATTGAACTTGTTCGAAAATTGTAAGTCACACATAAACAATAAGAGATAATTATTCCGGTAATGAAATATTATAATGTAAATATATACCGAACAATCAATTTTTGTATAAGAAGATGAGGTGAATCTTTGGTAAGCTATGTCTAAGAAATATATGCAATAATGTGTGCTTTTACATCTGTTATACGAGATTTTTAAAAGCCAGCCAGCCATAAAAATGCCAAAAAATATTATAGAATTATTCTAACGTATATATTAATAAAAATATTTGATTTCTGTCGTATGTCAAAAATCAGTTGAGAGCAATATTTTGTTTCTTTTACTTCTCTAAAATATATACAAATAAAATGTGCTACGGATATGTAAATATTCCGTAAGCTGTAAGGGTTTTTTGTAAACAGAAATTTGTTGTCCCTAAGCATTTAAACTAGCGGGTATAGTTTATCTTTCCCCACTTCTTGTCAAATCTAGGCCGCAAAAACAACATAGCGCAATACGATGTTCCTCGATTGGCGAAATCCCAATTACCGGTATTGTTTCTAAAATATTCAAAAAAACTAATAGTCATAGGGTCGTAAGTTCGTCAAAAACGTCTGTTGGTTAAAAATGCGAAAGTAACAAACTGGACCCGACTAAAGACAACAAGTGCATAGTGACACTGCGTATGACAAAGAACTTGAGAACATGGTCTCCTTTTATTTTAAAAGTGGTCGCCGTCATTATTGTTATACGTTATAAACATAACTCAGACACTATGCATGTTAAAAACATAACTCGGATGCTCATATGTTTCAAAGCACATGTTGACAACTTGGCGAGGGTGAGCACTCGCCACGTCATTGTCCGTAATCGCGTTGTCCTTCTGCCGCCGAATATGCTTGATTAAACAAGCAGGACTGAACGATAGCGTGATTATATTGAAAGCTGAATCCAACGCATAGAATTGGGTCCTGATTATCGGGTTACAAATATGTGATTCGAGTGCATTCCGGAATCACTACCAAAGCAGCATAGCACGTACTGCAGATAGTTGCAGGTATGCCGTAAAATATTTTACAGAAATCTGTAACATTTCAATAGAACCAATGACACAGATAGAGTAGATCAGCAGCTCCAAGATTTCCAATAGAAATTATCCATAAACCGGTGCCTCAAAATCGATAAATTTTGCTATTTTTTATTTCAATTATTTAGTATACATTGTTGATAACACACCTTAAAGTATAACGTTAACGAAAAACTTCATTGATATACTTTAGTTTATGTAACAGACAAACTTTAAACGCAAAGCTTATGATTTATTTACGTCTTTTAGCATTAACAACGTAATTCCCAAGAATTTTAAATATTTGCCCCGCATAAGTCCAGACAATCTTAGGCCACTTATCTTATGTCAGTCAAAACTAGTTGCCTTACCCTTAATCCGACAGCAGAGCGTGTTCGAGACATAGTCTGGCTAATTTCTTTAGTGAATCTTTTTTATTTACTGGAAGAGACGGTGTAATAAACTCTGTTCGCACTACTCCACGCGGTATACCAAACACCTTTAATAAAACTGTCTCGACGAACACACAATCAATTCAAGTGAACAGTCGCAAGCAGCTGTGCGAAACGAAGCTGTTTTTTACTGACAGCTTGTCCATCAGTTATGCAAGAGTAACCTTACGATGCACCCCAACCATTCTCTTTCGACACCTATGTACAAAACGTTGTTACAGAGCAAAACTAGGATTTCAATAGCCGTGTCCGATTTCGACATTTTTCTGTTCCATAACGCCATTAGCGAATGCAATTCGGTCCCTGTATTTTAACACCAATGTGTTCGCGAACATTTTCAAATTACAATGTATGAAATATGAAACGGACTAATTTCTGTACTTTAATGCAGTTATGAAATTTGTGTTCAATGAACAACTGAATGGCAATTGCTTTTGACAAAAGAGGATGGTAAGGGGCTAAGCTTAAGTTTACAAATGCATTAATCTGACATACCTATAGTTGTCCTCATTCTGCCAAGAAGTAACAAGTCCAGGTGTCCGCGTTCCGTGGCCAAATCACATGTATCAGGCACATCATTCGTTTTACAGCGTAAGCAGCATGTAATTAATGCTTGGAAGCTTTGAAAAATTACGTACTGTTCCGAATACAGTGTAGTTATAACAGTATATCTGGATTCATGTTTGCCGCAGTTTCAAATGATTGGGTCATTATGCGGAAATTTCGAACTACACTTTATTGTTCTAGAAGAAGCTTAATTTAGACAATAACCGTATAACAAAAACATTATCATTCCGAAACTATGACTCCTGAAATTTTTGTGGTAAAACAATAAGTCACTAGCTTACCTGGATTATTGTTTCCAATGAAAGAGCTAATGCCGCCATCTGATTGCGTTGCTTTTCGGTTATTCTGCTGAGCATCAACCACGTTATCGTCACTGCAATAATCACAATCCTGATCTGTACCACTAAATTCCGTCATCAGGAAGCATATATCATAAGTTTCTAAGGCTAAATACTAGTAATAAGGCGCTTGAGTGGAATTGTATATGATGGCAACTTTCAACAGGCCAACTTCTACCAAATGTGTTTTTATGAAACTGTATACTGATTCACGCTGCTTTCGATTTTAATAACAATATCCATGTCACGCTTCGGTTAAAATTTAAGATTTGCAATGTAATAATATATAATAACAGTTTGTCCAGAGGACTGAAAAAGCAACTTTACCTCTATATATTTGCTTCTTAAGGTTTCGAAACATTCGTATGAGTGAAACATCACACTGCAGATGTCGACCTGCGATGTAGTGGATATGTAACTTCTCAAACTGACTACAGCGCGCAAGGTCACGTTTTAACTTATATACGAACGAAATCGGCAAATGTACGCGCACATTATTTCCGTTCTTACATAACTAGTCACCAGACCCTACTATCAATCTGGATACATCGACGGCGGTATTGTACGCATTCCCCTACACCCCCCTGGCTACACCCCTACGCCTGCATGTGATAGTACAGTAATTTTCTTTGGCGCTATAATAATTTCCTGCAAAAATGACTTTTTGGAAAAAAATATTCCAAATGTGTTTTTGAAAAGGTTCTATGTGACACCCATTTCATGAGCGCTGCTGACAAATTTTTTTGCCTATTACAAGTATTTCGGTCTTCAAAAAATAAATATAAAACCTGCTCTCACGTTTTGGATGATATCGCAAACATCAAAAGCGACTTTAAAATTATATGAACTAATATTGAGAAATCGGCAAATTTTAACATATTTTTGGGAGCAAAATACCGTCGATACTAAGTTGAATTTCTTAATGGCAGAAAATTTGGCACTGTTTTCAACAATCAAACTGCTGTGGAATTTCCGTAAAAGCGATAAGTGCGGCTAAAGATCATTAAAAGTACTAAAAAAATTAAAAATTTAGAAATTGTAAGCAGGCTGTTATTTGCTACGCAAGCCATATATTTAAAACAACTAAGAAAGTATTGTTTGCTCAGCAAATATGAAATAAGGCAATAAACTCGCCTTGCCAAAAACAAGATAAAACTGTAGAAAAACGCTCTATCTTCAACCTGGCTGGCTAAGCTATAAACTATAAATGTGTTAACGAAGGCACAGGCAAAGTCCAGCTCGGCTCTTTCGATAGAAAATCAGTCTCGGCTAGGCCCTTAAGCTCCTAATAATAAAAGAATACAATTCAAGAAAAAGCATAAAATACGTACGAACCAACGATCTATACCTATGGCTTTTATGAGCCAGACTGAGGCTATCTCGGCTGTTATTGCTGTTTGTTCAGTATTGTACTTGTTTTGGTCAGTTAATTGCATCAGTTGTTATAATTATATTTTGTTTTAGAAAAATGTTTTTAAGAGCCGACCGCTGCTTTTCCGAATATACTAGGCTCGACTCGGCTCTCTCAGATAAATATTAGGCTCTGGGTTGTTCGGCTCTTCATGAACCATGTTCGGCTCGTCTCGGCTCGGTCCTACAGACGAGTTGATCATAGAGCATCTCTAAACCAAAGTCAAAAACGCAAACTTATCAAATTCTGAGTGTAGTGAGTGAAATGATCGCAGCGAAGAAATCATACTGCTAGAGTGGTAAATTTCGTCTGTGTCGGTTTTTGAGTATTTTGGGGTGACAAACATAACTCAACTTCAGCGTAGCGGATTGCCTCGCGCGATAGCTTATTCTAAAGGTTAAAATTCTACTTGTGCTATTTTAGTTAGAGGCGGAAACGGATTCCGACTCGGTCCGGCCGTGCAGGGGGTCCAAAAGGGCCGGGTCGGGTCGCAAAAAGCCCGAAAAATCACAAATTTTCTTATATCTCGAAAACCGAGGTAAATATCTCAGACTAATAGGGCTCAATGTGATTTTGTAGAGCAAACAAGTCATTATAAGCTCTCACAAAGAATATGTTTCACTGCGCGAGTTTCTCAGGGGTAGAATTTGGTTCAAAAGGGGTTTTACTGGACCCATGGGAAGCAAAATACACGAAAATGACAATATATCCGCAACCGTTAGGCCTATTGACTATTTTGGACTCATTTTGCAGAACAATTCACCCTCTATATATGAAGCTGCTTTTGCTATTACCTACGCTTCAGGGTTGGGCCTATAAGTGGGGTTTTCAGCGTGTCCATGAGACATAAAATTTCGGAAACCACATCTCTGCAAGAGCTCGGGCTATACGGGTGTTATCGATGTCATTTTGTAGAGTAATACACTCTCTATATAGCGGCACATAGTATGTTG